>PVKA01003169.1:0-113714 GCA_004027165.1 Ctenomys sociabilis
CACTGCACCGCCCTGGACAGCTCACTGCACCGCCCTGGACAGCTCACTGCACCGCCCTGGACAGCTCACTGCACCGCACTGGACAGTGCCACTGCACTGCAACCCAGTTCTTCCTATCTCAGGCTCTTATCACCAGGACCTGCAGAGGCAGCTTTTTCCCTGTCCCATGGGCATACTGCTGTCCCTTGGCACTGGACACCTCCCACCCCACCCCTACAGTGTCCACACCTGTCATCTGTGTTCTTTGAGAAACTCACATTGCTTAACTCACTGTGGAGACAAACCAAGCTCTCCAGCCTGTCCTGCTGCAGATGCAGCTCCACGTTCCCCTCCCTAGGACACTGAGAACATAGTGACACCACAAAGATGCTCCCCGCCTGTCCTCATGGGCCAGGGAAGCAGTGGCAAAGGAACTGGTATGAGGATGGGCTGGCTGCCACATGTGTGCAATCCCACCAGCCCAGGAGGCTGAGACAGGAGACTCAAAAGTTCAAGGCCTGCGTGGGCAGCACAGTGACTTGAGGAACACCCTTCTCAAATTTTAAAAAGTAAAAATTTAAATAAAGGGCCACAAGTACAGCTCAGTGTGAAGGCTCAGGGATCAGTCCCCAGTAGCGCGCGCGCGCACACACACACACACACACACACACACACACACACACACACACAGGAATTGGACTTTTGAGGATTTTCACCCTGTTTTCTTTCTTGCCTATACCATAGCAGATACAGGGATAGTCAGTTTAGTCTTCAACCATTTCCAGCCTGTTACACACACATACACAACTGTGGTAGCTTTCTTTTATTTATGTGCTATTTTCTTAGTACAGAAGCATTTTCCCACATCGGAAGTGTTTCCCTCCAGGTATAGTTTTCCATAGCAGAGATGTCCCTTGTTCAAGCCATCTCTACTTATTAAACACTGAGGTTCATTTATACACAAGTGACAGGTGATAAACATATTTTCTTACACAGAACATCCTGACAGGCAAGGAATATAGCTCAGTGGCACAGCGCATGCCTGGCAAGCACAAGGTCCTGAGTTCTATTTTTGCCACACAAGAAAAACAACTGACACTTCTGCCATTATGACCTAAAGTAACCTGAAGAGGACTGAGAGCTCATGAGACCCGAAGGCTCACTTAGTGAGCACATAAGTGCTGAGGGCTTGGTGCCCACCCTGGGTGCTACTGGTAGGACGAGGAGCCCTCAAGAGGCAGGCCAGGTGGGGAAAACTGGGTCAGCATGGTAGTGCCCATGATGGAAAGACAGGGGCCGAGGAGGCCCTTTTCCTCTCCTACTGCTTCAGAGCCGCCACAGTCCCTGCCATGACATCTGCCTCAACGTAGGCCCAGCGTGGTGTGCCAGTCGGCCGCGACGGACACATCCAAAACCAGGACCCTGAGCCAAGCTCGCCCCTCTTCCTTTGTCAGTTATTATCGCAGGTATTTTTTCACACAAGGGAAACTTAGTATGCAAGAGACAGCCACAGAGGAGAAGTCATGAGAATACTGTCTGGCCAGGGAGACTCAAAGAGGATACTGGTGGAGTTTTTTGGCACCATATCCTATTTTTCAGCAACTAACGAAGAGCCGACACGATCCAAATTCGGTCTGTGCCTACTTAAAATTCTGCCTAAAAATGCAGTGCTGATATTGTCTCTGTGATCAGAATGGTTTATGGTAGCACAGCACATAGAGGATGACAAATACGACATGATTCCTCACCGCAGAGGCCCCGCATTTCACGACTGCGTTAGGAAAGGGACTCAGGACTGCGTCCTCAGGTGGTCTACTCCAATCCCATTTCTGGCTAACCCAGATGACAGCAAAGGATTGCCATTTGGCTCCTTCCTCTTCCAAGCTGTCTTGTCCGTGAGGCGAGCTCTCCAAGAAATCTTGCTAGAAATCATTAAAAAATATGATGTAATCTCGATGAGTAGCCTTCGTAACTAACACCCCACCATGTCAGATATCGGCTTCGCTGCCAAATACAACACTGAGTATTGGCCTGGACCCGACATCCTCGAGGTTAGTGAATAAGTTGTTTTTCTGATTCCCATTTTCACAATGATTTACAGCGATCTCCAGATTCTTGATGGATCTCACAATACAGGAAAACTATAAATCTCACCATTATTCGCTGCAGCAAGCAACACATGCGCCACAGAGATTAACCAACCTACGCCCACTTTTCTGGCAGCCGATATCTTCAGAGTTGTCAGAGAGGGAAATCAATGCTTTAAACCATCTAGATGCCGCCAGGGAGCTCAGTTTTGAGGCCGTGTGAAGTATTAATCCATACTGCTTGCTGTTTGTGATTTAAGTACAGAATTATAGAAGAGTAGCTGTCAGGGCGCTGCTGTGTTAGCAAGACCAGCCTAGAGGCTTCAAAATGGTGAATATTTTCCAGCTACAGAAAATATATGTATTTGCCTTTCATATTATAGACTGTCTGGAAATCAGACAGCCATATCTGATGTCATTTAATTAAAAAAAAAAAAGATGCATGCATATTTCCTCAGAGTGCCAAACACACCATCCATTTCCAAACTGCAAGATGCAGAATCAGAAAGACCCCTCTCAAAGGCACCCCAAAAGAAGAAGCCTGTATGCCTGAGGCAAGATGGCTAAGGGGACAACCAGCAGGGGACACCTGAGCTTGTCCAGTGGATGTCCAGCTCCAGGGGCTCCACAGGCTTCAACATCCAGGGCTTCCTTCTTCCTGCAGCCAGAGAACTGCTGTCGCCTGAGCCCAGGCTGACCCAGCCATGTCTGCTGTTCCCCAACACTGAGTCCCAGATGAACGTCTCAGTGCTGAGGTGAAGATGTCCCATGTTTCCAAGGGTGTTGCCGAAGCTGGGCAGGGCTGCTAGGAAGGGAGGAGAGGGACAGGACCTGATGTATGTTCTTGAGACAAAGCAATTATTCACAGAACTTGTCAGTGGAAGACCTTGTTTTGCTTCTCTGCAGAAAAATCCCCCAGTTCAAGCCATCTGTGAATAAACGCCTGTGCCTCTGTGCTTCTCCGATTTCCTCGCCTAAAGGCTCAGGCTGGGCAATGTCTTCACTTCCTGCAGGTTACAGCATCCGGGCTACAAGGGCCCGAAGCCCTGTGTTACGGCTGACCCCGTCAACCTGAGGGGCCTGGCAGCCTCGGCAAGCAGGCCTCAGTTCTGCATCCAGGCTGCACGGGGCCTGCCCTCACTGCTCCAGGCATGGCTCACCGGGTCAAATCGAGAATTCAGAAGCTTAATGGATTCATCGGAGAGCCAGGTCCTCACCTCCTCCACATCCTGAACCTGTGCAAGAGGAGGGCCCGGAGATGGCGCGAGTGCTACACCTACCTGAGGAAGGGGAGCCTGCGTTCAGTATTAGGCGGGGAAGGAGGCTTGCCCCCCCCACACCCACACCTTTGCTCATGCTGCTTGCTGACTTCTGCGGCCATGTGCCGTGCCCTCTGCATGTGCTGCCTGGCCTTGGAGCCAGCCGAGCGTGGACTGAGACCTCCACGAACTATGAGCTAAATAGACCTTTCCTTCCTTCTTTCTGGGTGTTGGATATTTGTCTCAGCAAGGACAAAAAGAGTAACTACAGCACTTTGTCACCCAAAGGGCTGCCTTTGGCCAGCAGTGCCCGTATCATGCAGCACCCTGGGCTCCTTAGCAACCCGCACCAGCACCTGAACCTCCAGGCTCCAGGGGCCTTCTGCACACGGCACAGTGTCTCAGAAGCACTGAGGAAGACGCCATGAAGAGCACATTTTTGGTTCCTTTGGCTGCTTTCTGAGATCCTTGGCCATCAACTGCAGTACATTCATCAGTGAAAGTGTAGACGGCCTGATGGAATTTGTCCATTCCCCAAAATCACACCTGCCCAGTGTGGGTGTAGAAAGATACACACCAGAATTTAATAGCCCTGGGTAAGCCAGGCACTCGGATATGCAGCAAATGCATGCAGGGAAACTCGGGGGGCTTGTTTTCTTGGGCCCTGACGAGTGTCTGGGTTCTTCAGCAGCCTATTAATTCCGCACTGGACTCTATATTCAACTGCACCTGCTGTCTTAATGACCATCTGGCATTTGATTCCCTGTCCACCTTGGGAGATGACAGGCACGACTCGCCCTGGGAGAGTGGAGAAGCGGCTGCTCCCCTGCAGATGCCTGCCAGAATTGGATCTTCTTGATCCAACGGCCACCCTGTCCTCTCCCATTTCTTGTAGAGTTAGCTTCCCAGAGGGTTAGTGCACTCATCCTGGATGAAAGAGAATCCGAGGCCCCAGTCAACACCTGACACTTCCACTGACAAGGGAAGTTATTCCTTCGCAGGATGCTCTTCTGTTCTGCCCATTAGTGAAGCTCCCGAGGGTCTGACAGGGAATGTCGGTACCTAGCCAGCAGGCAGGTCACGCAGGAAAACAACTCTTCTCTTCCTATCACAAAGGCCACACAGACAGCCCTGTGTCCTGTGGTAGCTGGGCGGATCTCCAAAACAGTCCCTCTGCCTGCCTGACGTGAACGCCTTTCAGTCTTCCTGTGAGCCCCTGACCGTAGGTGTTTGTCTAGGGCCTCAGAAATGTGAAAGGGGAGAGAGTAATGCAGAAAGTACGGGTGCCCAGAGCAAGCAGCGCTTGTGCAAGCTGGGGGCAGGGCCAGCCTCGGCGAGGGGGTGGTGTCACAGGAATCCCTGGGCTTCCTTGTCACACTCTACCCTGTGTCGAAGACCGCATCACGAAGGTTTTCACGGCCTGGAGAGAAGGCTGTCGTGGAGCTGGTGGGTGCAGCTGGGACCTGTGGCCAATGTGACAGATGCTTATAACTGCCAAGGCTTGAGGCTGGAGAGTCCCAGGCTGCCCCACCCTGGCCTCTACACTCAGGCCAGATCATTATTTCTAAGAGTGGAGATGGATGCCCGGAAGGATGAAAGGATTTCTCCAGGGTCCTCCAGCACAATGTAGTACACCAGAGGCTGTGGGGCAGCAGAGCGTGGCCGGCTGAGTTCGCACCACTCCAGTAGCTGGTGCCCTACACCTGAGACCATGTGTGCAGACATGGACATGCTGCCTGGGTCAGGCCCATCGCCCGGGCCCCTCCGTCCTTTTACACCCCTGAGGCATGTACGTTTCACCCACTGCTGGGCTCCTGTCCAAATGGAGTCAGCTCGGTCTCCAAGGCTCCAGGATCGCTGCTGGTCGGCACAGGCAACCAGTCAGGCCCCTCTGCAGGTCGCACAGCCCTTCCTCTCCTCGGGACCTGGTCCAGCAGGACGGCTCCCAGCTCATTCTCCACCCCAGTCCAGGCTGCGTGGCCTTTCACCCTGGGACCACACTGACCCTTTTATGGTCACGCAGTGCCAATATCTAGAGCTGTGCCATCTCACGTGACAACCACTAGCCTTTGTGGCTGTCCCAGTTTTTTATTTTCATCAATTAAAGCTAAATGAAAAAGTTCGATCTCACTTCTCAGGCATGATATCCTCATCTTAAGACCTCAGTGGTGTCGCATAGAGCCTGGGGCCATCAACCTGGCCACAACATCACAGCTGAAATCTCTACCTGACCACAGCCTCTGAGAGAAGCCTGTGCTTGTCATACCAAGTTTTGCTGAGATCAGGAATAAAACAAGCAAGGCAGGCAAGATAGCTCAGTGGATTAAGTGCCAGCTTAGGTAAGCACAGGGCCCGGGGTCTGATCCCTGGTACCACATGCTGTGCTGGCCCTGCCCCCAGACGCACTGAGCTGGCCATGCAGTCTGGGCGTGCTTGCACATTCCTGTAATCCCCAAGCTGGGAAGGCCGAAAACAGGAGGATCACTACGAATCCAAGCTGCATAGTGAGACCCTGTACCAAATCCATAAAATAATAAAAAATGGAATAAAACAAACATGCACACTGAAGTTCATGCACTAGGAAAAAGTACGAGGGCCCAGCCAGTTTCTATGTGTCCTGATACCTAGGCTTGTAACCAGTGGTTTCTACTTTGCATCAAAAGCTACTCTAGGAAAAAAAAAAACAAAACAAAACACTGTAACGAGTATTAGAAAGACAGAAGACACTGCTAGCAGGGCTATCCACACTTAGACTTATTTATTTTCAATGTTCTGAGTGACCTTGACCAACAAAAATGGAAGAAGCTTAACGGGTGATTGCAGATGTGGTTAAGGTTCCTGCAGGCGCAGCCCTGCCCATGCTGGGCTCCACTCTAGGGAAATGGACTGATGGGGGAGGTGAGCCCCTGACCTGGCCCCTGCCACGGGGCGGCAAAGAGACTGGGAGGCGAGCCAAGGTGGCCTTGGCTCCCCCTCCCTTCAGGATGGACTCAAGCATCCCAGGTCTCCCTTATGCTTAATATTTTAGGCTTTCTTGATGCCAATCAATAGGCTTCCCCCGCTGTTTCAGGGCAGAGCCGGCAGAGCAGCAGAGCGCATTTCCAGAGCTGTGTAGACACCAAGGGAAGGGTTCCCCCGTCTCCCTCATCCTATTTCACACACTCATTGATAAAATTCACCTTTCAAGAAATTGTTCCAAACATACTGATACAATGCACCTCTGAATAACTAGTCGAATGGATGTCCTGGGGGGCAGGCATCCTCCCCGCCGCCGGTTCCTGGGGAAGCCCACCTCTCGATGCTGGTGTGTGGCTTCAGGGTGGCCCAGCTCGCCGGGGGCCGACTGTGGCTTGCTCTGGCCTCCTGTCACCTTGTGCCATTCCCCCACTTCTCCAGGAGGTCACAGCCCACAAAACAATGCTGAATGCTACAGACCACCACAAACTCTGACCACACGCCCAGCAAGGGTGAAGGAATGTGGAAACAGCAAACCAAGGGCCCTGCTCTTGCCACCTCTAGCAAGCTTGCCACTGCGACCTTCTGAGCTCACGGGCCGGTGCAGAGCATTCTGGTAAGTGGGGCTGACAGCCGCCTCCATCACTGGGCCCTGGGAAGCCAGCCCAGCGACACTTTTGCTTCACAGCATTAGTGTACTGGGAATCATTCAGCACAATACGTATTTCCAGTGCAGGCAGAACAGAGGTGCAACCGCGGCAAATGAGATTTCTTTCCCAAACTTCACAAGCCTCATAATAAGTCTATTTTTCTCAGCTAGCCCGGCAAACCCGGCCTCATTTCCAGGACAAATGCCTGCAGTCAGAAGGCAAGCTTTTAGGAGACGAAAAATCTGCATTTCCTTTGCGCCCTTCCCTACTATTGCTTTTCTTTTTTATGCCCCACCATGGAGGGTGGATATTGGTACAGACAAGAGATGTTTTGAGTTCTGAATTCCAGGTCCACCTTGGATAAAAATCTTAGGACAACGTGAGCAAAGCTCTTTATTTTATTCTGTGAAATGAAATCAATGTCACTCCTCAAAAAAAAAAAAAAAAAAAAAAAAAAAAAAAAAAAAAAAAAAAAAAAAAAAAAAAAAAAAAAAAAAAAAAAAGAAAGAAAAAGAAATGAATACACAGCAATTCAGAGTACAGCCAAAGGGGACTTCAAAGTAGATTTTACCTTAAACTATTCTTTTGAACATTGCTACTGTAATGTATGATTTTTTCACCAATAATGATATTGCACGCATGACTTAATGATCCATGTCCATTTTATGGACATTACTGACCATAAAACAAATGATACTAAAACTAGAGTCAGGAAAATTGTCGTTTTCCTGAGAATGAATTTGAGATTATTTCATGCAGATTGTAATATGTTATCACCCCACTTGTGAAATACTTAACACTCTATTTTATTCTCATAATTTTAACAACTCTGCTTCTTTTGTTATCTTCTGCTATCCTGTACCCCAAGTCTAAAGCTTTAATTCCTAACATTACCTAGAAGCCTAAACTAAGTTTCACTTTCCAGAGAAATCTATCCTCATGAGGACCCCAGGGATCACGGGTGGAACCCCGACACCCAGCTTAGAGAGACCGCTGTGTGCCTAGCTTTTGTCCTGACAATGGTGCTGCGAGATTCCTGGAGCAGGAAGTGTCGCACACAAGCATCCCTGCGTTCTTGAGGATGCCCGAGTCCTGGGGACCCACCGGACACTTCACGCAGGCCAGTGAGGCCAGCCACTGCCCGAGTTCTCATTTCTTCCTCCTACGAAGTCCAGAGAGAATCTCACTTATGGTACAAAGTGGGAAAAGATACGAAGTCTGCTAAGCGCTAATTTCCTATCTTAGAAAGTCGTTATACAAAAGCAAAAGGGTGGGGTGAACTACCCAGTTGGGCCCCCCTCCTGTCCCTCTCCTGGACAGGAGATTTCTTTCCCTCGATAAATCTATTCTTCTAAAAAAAAAAAAAAAAAAAGCTAAAGGGCCCTGTTTCCAAGTAAGGACACCGACTCCACGGCGATGCTTGAGCGGTGGGTGGCCTGTCAGGGCTTCAGAGCGCCTACACTGACGGCATGAGCCAGCACAGAGAATACCATGCAGTGGCCTCAACGTGGCCCTTGAGGCCCATGTGCTGGGGTCTCCATGGGACAGTGTCGAGAGGAGCTGCGAGAGGCAGAGAGTGTCCTGAGTGCAGGGAACGTTATCACCTCAGCAGGGGCGCCCTCCCCACCTCGCTCAACCTTCTGCCTGGTGCCACTGGAGACACGGGCCTGGCCGGATGCTGGCCCCTCACCCTCAGGCTCTCACAATTGCAGCTCCAAGACAGAAACCTCTCTGCTTTGTAAATCCCTCAGCCCCAGGCCTTCAGCTATAGCCGCACAGGATGGACTAAGACAGCCACAGAACACGTAGGCACCAGGTTGAACTTTTCTGGATCTAGATGAGGTTTCCACACAAGAGAAAGCAATTAATCCAGTGGTGTGGGAAGAACACTCAAGGTTTTACATTATGTTTCTGAAACGCTGGGTTCAATTTGATCCCAACTATACCTGCATCTTGGGTATGTCAAAGCATAGATTTTAGGGCTGCCTCCCACCTTCCAAGGTTAACTTAAGATTACGAGAGGCACAGCCTGGGGTGGTGTGATGCACCAGGGACCTGGGAGGCAGGGGGTAGGGCTGGAGCCCAGTGCTCCGAGGGCAGCCTAGGGACAGACATACCCCATCTCAAAAAAAAAAAAAAAAAAAGAGTGAAAGCAAAGGAGGTGAAAAATTATTTTCCATAAATTAGGAACCACCAGAGATGCAACCACAATCTGACTCTGGAAGGGGGCACTGGGCCTGTAGGGCCTGACACAGCCGTGAGTGAGAGCCACGCACAGAGCTCAGCTCAGGATCGCACCACCAAGAGCCGCTCAGCTGCACACAGTGCATCACACTTTTGTTATGGATTTTGGAGAGTTAGCCGCCCAACGCTTGCCAAGTCCCAAGGACGCAAGACAGTGCTTTAGTTTTCTCTGGGGCCTGGAGGTAAGGTTGTCAGTGTCTGGAAAAGCCTTCACGAGCAACGGAGCACAGGCTTTGAGCATGGAAACGTCATGTGAATTCTATTCTTTTCAATAGAAGTGCCAGGCTTAAGGTCCCCTTAAAATGACGCACGCCTGCTATCTGGCAGTTGGTGACAATGAAGCCTCGGCACAGGTAAGGCATTCAGGTACCAGAGAGGCTCGACTTGCACTCGTTACTGGGAGCCCCTTGGAGATGTGGCCTTGGTCTGCGTGCGGAGGGCCGTGCAAAGGACGGAGAGAAACAGGGTCGTCTTTCTGAATAGCACTGATGCTGCGGGCACGGACAGCCTTGGGGTGGTTCTCAGCAGATCACAGAAACCTCCCCAAATCTGCAGGTTCTAATGAAAACAGAGCCAAGGGACCAGGCATTCTGCTGTCTAAATCATGAGGGTAAGCGCCTAACCTGACCGGGAAGCTTTCCCTCTGCTTCTGCAGGAAAGGAGCTTATAGTAGAGACCTGAGACTCCAGCTGAGCTCCTCCCAATCTTTATATATATGCATACATATATGAATAAAAATAGGAAACAAACATTAGAAATTACATAGAATTTCAGGGCTGGGGAGATAGCTGGGCGGTCTAAGTGCCTGCCTGGCAAGCACAAGGACCAGACCTGCTCTTGGGCACTGCACGCATGCAGGCCCTATAGCCCCAGGCGTGCTGTGCCAGCTACTGGAAATGAGTATGGTTGTACATGCCTGTAAACCGAGCACTGGGGAGGCTGAGACAGGCAGATCACTACAAGACCAAATTGCATAGCAAGATCCTGTACCAAATAAAAAAATTAAAGATTCAAAAAGGATACAGAAGTTCAAAACAAGATGACAAGAAATCAACAAGCGTCATTTTCTTCAAAGTGCCTGCTCAGATAACCAGATATTGGCCAGAAAAAAATTAAGCATTACCTGTTCCTTTCAATAAACCAATAGAAATTAATAGTACAATTATCTTAGCTATCAAATAGATACATATATTTTCCCCTTCCAAGCGCCTTGTAAAGAGATAACAGGAAACAAAACACAGGAGAGGCTGTCTGGGCTTGAGAGGAAGGTGTGCAGGGTGATGGCCCGGGGCCTGGGCGGGGATGGGGGCTGGCCTGGCACAGCCTGAAGAGCCACAGCTCCTCCCTGTGACAAGGTGCCCTGAAAACCACTGTTTGTAGTCGAGGCCCTAGATGCCTCCTCGGCAGGACAGTGGCACAGAACGCCCACCAGTCGCACCCCACCATTGCCCCCTGTGGGCCAGGGCCTCCCACCTGGCTTCCACTTCCTCCTGGTTAAGCAAATGGAGCTCTCTCTTGGAGAAATACGCCCAAGGCCGTGTGAGGGCCAGCAAGAGCCCACGTGTCCTCTGGCCGTGGCCGTGGTTATGTCATGTTCACATTCAGGACTCATTAAAGCGACCACTGCCTGCCTCAGTGAAAAAGTGCCCTTCGGGCCAGGCAGGACTTGTGCACCTGGCATGGGGCACAGCAGCCTGGGGTCATGGCGTCAGGTGGGGCGGGGGGTCCAATGAAGCAGGGTGGCAGAGGGCCCAGGGCTGTGTGTGACAGTACCTGGGAGAGACAGTTGCGTACTGGGCTGTGTGTGTATGGAGGAAGAGGTGCTCTGGAGCTCAGTTCTGAGGGGGCTCAGTGAAGTGCAGGCCATGTGAGTGCAGAGCCACCCCACCAAGGTCCTGCAGGCCTCATTGTGTGGCTCTAGGAGCATCGTGATCAGAGAGCGCAAAGCGCCTTATATGGCCATGAGCTCACACTGCATAGGCCGCACACAGTCACCTGTCACCAGGTGAGAGCGAGCTCGAGGGCCCCCAGGCCAGAGCCACAGATGCACACGGTCCGCACAACTCATGTCATTCACAGCTGCGTCTCTTGCAGCCTTGTGTGCAGACAGAGCTTTTCTCCTTTTAAGGCAGATGACAGACTTGGAGCTCGAGGCACCTGTGCCACCCTAAGAACCAGGCATAAGCTCCAAAGAGCTTCCCACATTAGCAGCATCTTGGAAAGGCGGATCTTGGGAAGGAAGCAATTCCTCCCAGCTTTATTGTCAAGCTGACACTAGCCCCTTAGGATTAAAGGGCACTGCACATTTTCTCAAGATACGCATGGACAGGCAGCTCCGTTGGACTGGAATTTTCCTCATCATTCCCTTTATTTTCCCTGAGCAGCTGCAGTTGCCTGAGCAGAAGGACACGACTCTTAAAGGTCAAGCTGAGGATTCACAGGGTGTGTGACCCAACAGCAAGTGTGACTTCTCAAATCAGGCTGGCAACTTCAGTCGTGGGTCACAGGTACCAGTAATGTGACGCTACTGCCATGTGTGTTAGGGTTCAGACACCTGGAAGGTCTCAGATGACACATTTACTGCCTGGGAACCCCTCTTGGGCATAACACCTTCTAATCAATGGTGCGGCCTTCCCAAGTACACTGGGAGCCAAGAGGTTTAATGGCCAGGGACTTTGTTGTCTTATCCGGTGCCACTGTGGCTTCCCAACCACAGGATACCACCACTGTGTTCCTCAAAGCTAGGGCAGGCACCATGTTCTGGAATCTTCTGTGCTGCGCAACCCAGCAGGAAGTGGATGGTCAAACAGGACTGGGTCTATGGCACAGGATAGCATCTGGGACAGAGGTTTAGGTGGAAGGAAACACTTTCGGCATACACCTTGGCTTGTTGAAGAGACAGCTTTCACCAGGAAGGGGTGAAGGTCAGAGCTACCGGCCTGTGCGTGAGGCTTGCTCCATCGAAGCAGGAAGAAGGGCAGGAAAGCTCTCCCACATTTCAATGCCTTCCCTCCCAGACACAATGTACCCCTGGCACCGCGCAGGAGGAGCTTTCCGAGCTCCTGCACTCCTGGCGGCTGCAGGAGGAAGCTGCTCCACACACCAGTTCCTATTTAGCCAACCACAGTGGGTGCAGCAGCCCTGAAGCCTCTCCCAAGCTCCTCACCTGCAGCTCTCCAAGAGCTGGGGCCACCTTAAGGAGGGACATGAGGAGTCCAAGGATGTGGGGATAGGAGGGGATCTGGAGAAAGAGGAGGCAGAGGAAGAGAACAGTTGAGACATGAATGCGCACCGCCCAGATCTCCATGGTGAATGTAATCATTGTGTATCACGTGGAGACACCAGCCGGGAAAAAGAGAATAAAATAGGTGTATTTCAAAGAAAAAAAGAGGTGGGAGGAAAGCAGGTTTTCTAACATTACAAATCCTTGCTGAACAGTAACCCAGGGACAAATACAAATTCTATGAACACCGCTAAGCCAGCACACACTGCAAGCTCTCTCAGCATCTACACCCTTATTTTTTCGGAGCATTGCACCTGCAAGCACACTGAACACCTAGTGCATGCTTGGTGAACATTTGTACGCAGTGAAAACTGCCTTTGCTCAAGAAGTTCTCAGAGTATTTGTCAAGAACAAACCAGCTCTACCTTCTTTGAAAGTCTGGAAGATCGGTACGTGGGCCAATGGGAGTTCAAACAGAATCACCGCCCGCGGATTTTTCGCCCCCTACTCTGGACGTGGGTGTGGGCCCCACTGCCCGGAGGCACAGCCTCCCCTCTGCTGTGGACTAGCAGGCACTAGAGGGGGATGACAGCTGCCTGGGATACCAAGTGCCACCCCGAGCCACTGTCCCCACCACCAGACACAAATGCACAGGGACACCCAGCTCTGGGTGACATCGAGGCCGAAGCAAGGGGGACCATGGCTGCACGACTCAGGTGAGCGTACAAACACTCTACGTGGGAGAGCAGAGTAAAATGCCATGAATAATTTTTATATTCATTTCTGTCAGGGTAACATTTTAAATTTGTTGGATGAAATAAGATACAAAATTCACCCCATCTGATTTTGTTTTATTTTAATGTGGCTATGGCTATTAGTGTCTTGTAAATTAGAGCACATCGATAGCTGGAGCACTTTGGCGGCACTGTGCCAAGCACTGCATGAATGCAGAGTAGTCTTGCTAGTGGACAAGACGCTACGTTTATGTGAGGAAAAGCTAGGAGTTTCGACTTGTCTTTGGAAATAAGAATGTCGCTAGCATTGGGGTCAAACAGTTGAGGGAGGATAGTGAGTGCTGTATGTTAGTCCTTACATCAAAATAGTCTGGCTGTGACAGGAATAAGGGACTGTCAGGTGAATGTTTTGCTAAGTCGTTAAGGCTGTTGCAGAAGTTCTCATGGGTGGGGCCCTTGCGCCTGCAGGCGGACAGCCTCCGGGTGTGTCTCTGCCCTGGACACAGTGGTCACCCAACGCTGCTGCCAGCCCTGGGGTCACCCGGCACCACTGACAGGTGAGCACCCAGAGGGAGAGGAGAGCGTGCTGGGAGCGCCCTGCGCCTGCAGGCGGCCGAGCACCTCTTGGTCCTAACTGGACACAAACCTCGGGCAGCGCCCCCACGTGGCCAGACGGCCTCACCGGCTCTCTCTCTCAGGTCACACCACGCTCCTGCAGATGAGCGGGACAGCTGGGGTCCCACGGCTCCTGAACTGCTCTCACTGAGCCCATGAGCCAACCAAATAAGGCGCCCTGGGTAGCCAGGGCCGCTGCACTCCTGGCTGGCAGGTAGAAGTCTACCTCTGGCCCCAAATTCAGCTTCTGTGGGTGTAGGCCTCAGATGGAGAGATTGTGGCTCTCAAAAGATGCCAGTCAGGGCTTAGCTGTCGGAGGCCCTTCACAGGCACAAAGAGTTTGCAAAGGACCTCCGGGGAGGTGGTGCTTGGCTCCTTGCTTGGCCTTGGTGGCGGGGGACGGGGAGGACCCAGACAGGGTGATCTGCAGGGCACCAACTGCCGTGTGCCACGGTGAGCTTCTGTCCCAGGACTTCTCACAGGATCTCTGTGAGCCGTTCCATGCCTTCAGACAAGGGATCTGAGCTACAGGTCGGGATGTGCCCAAAGAGCCAAGTCAGCACAAAGACTTCAGAAACCATAAATGTGATGTTTACCTAAATTCTCTGTATAATCCCCAAAGTCAAGACACTGGATCAGCTCAAAAACTACACACTGTGCACCGCACCCCTCGCACGCTCTTTCCTGCTACCTGCTCGTGGGCAGCGCCTGGCTGCCGTGCGCCACCCAAGTGCCCGGCTGGCCACTCAGCTCACACCGAATTTCCTTTGCCTTCATGTTGTCTTGGACTCAAGCTCTGTCTGTTACTTTAAACATAATTTCCCCATTCAAGCAAAGACAACACAATTATATAAATCTGAAATTTTCAGCAGAGATATTACCAAATGAAAACACTCTAATAGAGAAATTCTAATCATATCCACTCATTACAGGGCCCATCATTCTTCAGAAGCTAAAATTAGCCGTCTAAGACCCAGCTCCGTGTGAGGCTTTGACACGTCGGTGCAGCACACAGCACCACATGAGCGAGCCGTCTGACCACCACCTCTGAGAGAGGTGAGTAAACACCTAAGATGCAAATGCGTTCTGACAACTAATAAACCACCGCAAAGACCAGAATCCTGGGCATAGCCACTCTGCCGCACGCAGGGACGAATTCTGCAGGCTAAGGGCTGCAGCCGAAGCTCCTGAGCAGTCCAATGGCACACGCAGGAGCAGCAAGGCAACATCAGGCCGCCCGACCAGGGCAGCCACACCTTCAGAGCAGGTGTTCTGCTTCCCTCTGGCAACCGGTCCACAGCCTGGGGGTGGGCACTGGGGAGGGGTGGGCAGTCAGAGCCCTGACCCGGCTCCGTCAGCTTTGCCCCAGTGTGGAAACAGGCACCTTGCCTAGGGCATCCCAGGGGAGCCCACACCCAGGCCGTGGAAGCCAAAGCTGGTTTCGTATGATCCCACAATTTCACTAGCTCCTCCTTTTCTCTGAAAGGAAGCATCTCACACTGTCACCCACGAGAGTTGTCCCCCTGTCACCTGAAATCCCCTCAGACTCCATTGCCTCAAGGAAAAGTTCATCAGACTTCCCCAAGAACCAGGGTGAGCAGAGGAAACTAGGGCAGATTTTGCAGAAAGCTTTGCTCCCTCAGTCTTCTTTGTTGTTGTTTTTTAAAACAGTATCTCACTGTGCAGTGAAGGCTGGCCTTGAACTTACTATGTAACTCATGCTGCCTTAAACTCATGGTGATCCTCCTACCTCAGCCTTCCATGGCATGCACCACCACGTGTGCAGCTTCATGTCCCGAAGCTTGATCCACTGCCTTGTTCTCTTCTGCACTGGCCCTTGCAGGCCCTCAAGGGAGAAGCTCAGCCCAGACACCAGATGCAGCCTCTAGTGAGCGCTGCTCCATGTTCCTGCTGCTCAGTGTCTTGGCACAGTCAGTGAGTGAGAAGGTGCCATGGCTGGGGGCCCCAGCAAGACTGACCAGGGTCCCTGCATTGGGAGCGAGCAGCTGAGGCAGACACAGGCCACGCTGGGGCAGGACCGGGGTGGAGGGCAAGGGGCTGTGCTGGCCTCAGGGAAGCTGGGAGGAGCCGGTGCCACAGGGCATTCTACCTGGACATGCTCAGTGATTCATTTGCTGAATATGGACAAAGCCACAGGCTCTTGGTGTCGGGGGGCAGTCAGTGGAGGAGGCTTAGAGAGGAAGAGCCATGCAGATGGCCGTGAACTCGTCAACACTCAGCATGAAGGGCTGGTCTGGCCGCGCATGCGGTGGGGTTGGCTACACAGGGTGTTTTGTGTTCCTCAGAGTGCACAGCTAGGCATCAGAGGAGGTGGAAGTGAAGCCGTGAAATCCTCCACAGACGGGGACCTTTGCCAATAGTCAACAGCTCTCCCCACAATAGGCAGAGCGCAGTGGCCCTGGCCGGAGCCCCGTGGCTGAGGCTGGCAGGTCAAGTGCCACAGTGAGTCCTTTCCCCTTAGCTACAGCTGCCCTCTAGGGACACAAATCCACAGAATCCTAATTTTGACTTTTAGAGCAACACAGAAAGTAAAAAAAGATCACCATGCCCTCTCTCCTGCGGGCGCCATTCAGCCACTGCTTAAGTACTAATTGAAGCTGCCACCGCCGCACACTTCACCCCTCTTGTCACAGTCATGCCCCTCCACCCTCTCACCAGCAGAAATGGCTCACAGGTCCACGGTGGACCACGTCTGGGCTACCCTGCCCTTTTCCCTGACTTCTACTTTTGGTTCCATTTAAGTTCATGGCGAAATGCAGGCCCAGATGTTTCAGCATCTGTAACCCTGCTACACCAAAGCCCCAGGGTATGCAGGTGAGTAGGTCTCTCTCCCTCCATTCCACCCCCCAGCTCTTCACCCCAGTGGGCTGTACAACAGCCACCCAGGAGGTTATTCGTGTGAATGCCTGAACTGCAGATTACCTGCGGAATCCTTCCCAAGCATGCATAATGTATTAATTGTTGCTTACTGTTAACATTTGGGGAGATAAGCAATTGTTACACCCTCATTTTTTCCTTGTTGGAGAAGTAGCTCATTAAATTACTAATTACTTGAATATGAAAAGTTGCCACGAGCCACCTATTGCTCCCGGCTCTGGCAGAGTGAAAAGACAAATGGAGCTGCCTTTACCCAGAACAGGAGGGTGGGCCATGGCGGCCAGAAGGGCCTGGAGCACTCGCCCTTCCTAGCTGGTCTCCGGATGGGGCGCCCTTGTGCCCTCTTCATCCTACTTTCCTTTGTACTGCCCAGTTCATTTTTGTGTATGTGTGTTAGTCTTCCAGCATATAATTTTTATCATGTCTCACTCATGATTGCTTGATTTAAAACAAAAAAAATTTTTTTTAAATGGTCTGTGTTCCAAATCTAAAATTTGTCTGCTCAGTGATTACGGTAGTCTAACTCTACTTCTGAGTTTTATTTTTACCAGTGTGAATCAGGCTGTCGAGTCAGGTGTGTGTTGATGAGCTGCGCAGCTCGGCTATGGAGGAGGTGTCTCCAGATCTGCAGAAACCTGTGTTCCCCCTCCTGGGCCACGTGTGGCTTTCTGCCTTTTGGGAAGGGGCTTCCGGTACAAAGCCCAGGTCCACGTGTGCTAGGCAACCTGGTATGTGTGTGCCGTGACCTGCCCACCCACCCTGTGTATATGCCGACCACCCGCCCTGCGTGCGTGCCGTGACCCACCCACCCACTGCGTGCACGCCGTGACCCGCCCACCTGTGTGTGCCGTGACCCGCCCACCCGCCCTGCATGCACGCTGTGACCAGTCCACCCACTGCGTGCACGCCGTGATCCACCCACCCACTGTGCTCTCATGGTTTTAAAATGTTAGAACAAAAATATTTTTAAAGTAACTTTTGTTACTGATGCGTATTAACTGTGTTATGGCCCAAGACAACTTCTTTTTGCCAAAGTAAAGCAAGCAAACAAACAAAAACGATGCGAATAAAGGTGAGCTGCTGGGCGCACAAGACAATCAGCCCAGCAGTTAAAACAGCTCTTCTCAGAATGGACCCACGAGCCCTTTCCAGGCGGTGGATGTAAGGCCGTCACTCGGGTAGCAGCGCGGGGTCAGTGCACGCTCTCCAGGCTGCCAAGCAAGGAGACCGGAAGCTCCGCGCCAGCTCTGCGTCATCACACTCACAAATGTTTCTATCCGGATCCACAGCAGCGGCAATGCACAGGCGCGTCTCTGTCTTCCAGGCAGGAACCAGGCCAAGCTTGCCCCAGGCCCTGCGGCAGCAGGTGGGACCCTGGATCAGAGGTCGGGGACATCTACACCGAGCTCAGATGACCCCAGCCCCCCTCACAAAGGGGAGCCAGAGAGGGGCTCTCCTCCTCCAGCCCAGTGACAAGGACAGAGAATTACTGAAGCGCAGAAGGCGAGCTGCGTGACACAGAGGCCCCGTGCTGCCTGCCCCGGTTCTTTACCTGATCAGCTTCGTTCTGTGCTGTCTACCGTACAGTGGAGGTTCACCTTGCTTATCCAAATCACAGCTAGCTATTCTAATTCTTTTGAGTTTTCCTAAAGATAACTCTCTCGGCCTATTTTTAAAACATGCAGAAGTTTATGTATGTGCATTCGCCCTGTCTTAAAATACCTTGCTGTTCTAGGTAAAACTTGATTTTATCATTCGTTTTGTTTTTGTTTGTTTTTTGGTGGAACTGGGGATTGAACTCAGACCCTAGTGCTTGCCAGGGAAGCGCTTATTCCACTGAGCCATCTCCCTGGCTAAAACTTGATTGTATTAGTGAAGTTGCTAGGGTTTCAGCTTTCCGGAAACCAGAAACTTGTGAGTTCTCTTTGTCAAGAGACCTTTAGACACTGAGAGGTGTTTAGCTTAGAGAACCACAGTCACAAATGATCTTCTCATGCCCAGTCACTCTTCAGTTTTCATATATGTCCCAAATGCTCCCTCTCGTCCAGACCTGAGCCAGCCCTTCGTGGTTCCCCTCCACTCATTTCCTCCCTGGTTTCCAGCACTTCCAGATCACCGCTTCTGGTTCCTCTCTTCCCGGAATTACCTGCCTTCCCTCTTTCCCAAGCAGCCCACCCCATTGCCTCGGGCTGAGGCCAGCAGGGCAGGGGCTCTTCTCTCCTGACTCGAGGCCACTCCTGCCCCTCACCCATTCCTCCTGCTTGGGCTCTCTTCCTCCTGTTGCCAACTTAGCAAAACAAAAGCCTTGCTCCGAGTGACGCCTGTCCAGACAGCAGATGGGGCATTCAACGGGCTACTAAAATTGAAATCCATTTACCTCTGACCCTCTCGGGGACCAGATCTGAGACACTGAGGCGGGTCATCATGTTTCATTTCCTGCGTGAATACTGTAACCACTTCAAACAGCAAAAGAGCATAGCTTTTTTAAAATTAAAAAAAATCACAAATGTTTTTCACTCATTTCAAGGCATGCGTTACTTCCATTCAAGGCCATTCTGTTGCCTGTAGGTTTAAAAAGAAAAGAAAATTGGGGCTCTGGCTGGGATCTTTGGCCGGGATGTGGCATCTATTCAGAGGGTTCAGGCAGTCCTTTTAAGAAAACAAACTCTGTTATCTGCGGGAGGAATCAGGCCACCATGGCAGGAGGCGCACCTCAGGGGCGTTGGCCACCAGTCTGAAGCAAGAGCCCCCGCCTCTGCGGTTTCCTCTTTCTTTCATCTGCCGGCATACCCTGCTCTGCCCCTTTCCATGCACAGGGGAGCACACACAGACCCTCTTTGGGTGCCTCCATCCCAGACTGACAGGGTGGCCCCTTGAGGTGACACTGAGAGTCTCAGGAGGCTTCAGATGTGGGCAGGAAGCTTTTGTGGTAGCAGAACTTCAATCTCATAAAATGCTGATCAGATGGCACTAGGGGAATATTATGTAAGTTGTCACTGGCAATGCCACTCCCCAGCCTTTATCATATTGGTGCTGTGCAGGGTGAAGCCAAGGGAGGAGGATAGTGTGCAGAATGCTGTGGCATCCTGGGTACTACCTCCACAAGCAGATGGCACTGCCAGGGTGGCTCCAGGGCTCAG
Organism: Ctenomys sociabilis; assembly: GCA_004027165.1. Lineage (NCBI taxonomy): Eukaryota > Metazoa > Chordata > Mammalia > Rodentia > Ctenomyidae > Ctenomys > Ctenomys sociabilis. The sequence continues at coordinate 19,785 of PVKA01003169.1, forward strand.
ACTAAACCTTGGCATTCACAATGAGTCTGTTACGATAGCGCCTCCTCAGGAAGAGAAAGCAGTGATAACCGTGTGTGTCAGACAGAGTCGGATTGGGAAGGATCAGTGTTTACGGCACGCTGGGACCTGCAGGCGATTCTGGGAGGCCCGAGGCTGCTCTCCTCTGTGGACCATCAGAAGTTCCACCGGGTTTCAGCCCCAGCCACTACTGGCACAACTCGTTCTCCGTGAGCTTACGTCACTCAACACACTGTTCCTAGTGACTGAATTTGCTTCGGTCATTTAGCATTGTGTGGAAGCACTTCCCCCTCAAACTGTGATGCTCCCTCGATTCCAGAAGCACAGGTCGGCCTCCCCCGCTCCCATCTAGGTTAGGGGATCAGGTCTCCTGCAGAGACAGGCCCCTCAGTGCCACACACAGGCATGGGCTCATGTCAGCAGGACCATGCCATGACTCCTCAGGAAGCAGAAACTGGGCAATGCTCATGGCTTGATGAGCATCTGGACGCCTCGTGGCACCAGGCTGCAGCCTCTGGGTGGTGCCCAGTGAAGAGCGCCCGCTAGCTTTCAGGGTCCCCTGGTTTTCTCGTGTGTACCTGAAGGTCTGGGCTAGTGCCACCCCTGGAAGTGGCAGTACTGGACATGAGGGTGGGGTTAAGCTCCAGGAAGTGTCACTGTAGTGCAGCAGAACAACTTCAGTACTCTGGGAAAATCTTTAAGAAAGAAAAAGAAGCTGCTTGCCATGGTTTTCGTTTGGGGCTGTACCAAGCTGGGGACCTCTGTCCCTCCCACAAGCCCCAGCATTGCCTGACCTTTCATGTGGTGTACGCAGTGGCACCTGTGCTTGGCTTGTTCAGTGCATGGCATGACACTGTCCCCAGGAGACTGGCCAACACCTCTAGGAGCCCAGAGCGAGTTACCTCTGGCATTAAGCCCATTCCTTCACTTCATTGCCACCTTGTTTTTTCTAGTGGTGGGACATCCTCTCCTAAGGTGTAGCCACCTCCTTTCTCCCTGTCGTCCTCCTGGGACAGACTCGCACTCCCGGGCATGGGGCCCTTGCTGTGCTCTCCCTAGGACGCCCTCAGCATCTGCACCCTCTCTGAAGCCCTCCATGCATCCACTTGCATTCCTCCTCGTCCTTGTGCTCCAAGCTCCTAGGTGGGTCTGAGCGGCGCTCAGAAACAACCCCAGGAACCTCTCACTCCCTTCTGCACCCTGTTCCTCTGGGATCTGTTTACACCCAGTCTTCAATGGCTCAGGTCAGGCACAGAGTGGAACCTAACACACAGGAGCACAGTACCCGCAGCCAAGGCCCTGGGTGGGGATTCTGAAAGGATGGCGTTCCTGCCTTGGCTATCAGCACATCCTGTCTGTGCTTAAAGGTGAGTCTGGTTTCTCTGAGTTTCCTTCAACCTGCCCTAAAGCAGAGGCCTCGTAGGGTCTTTTCCTTAAACAAGATTGCATAAAAAAATTAGCTTTCATGATGGTCCTAGCCAGATGCTCTCTAGTACTAAATGTTAGTACTGCAAGAAGCATGAGATGGAATGTGAGTGAGAGCACAGGGCCCCCGGCCTCTTCTTGGTGCATTACCTATGCCCTGCAGGTGGTCACGCGACCTCCCAGGGCGCTGAGCCACCTGTGCTTTCATGTCCTTTCTTGAGTGCGTTCCTTATAAAATTCTATTCATTTCAAGCAATTCTCTTGTGATGGCATTAAAAATGCTTAGACTGGTACAAAACAATCAATAGGAGGTCCTGGAATCTGAGACCAGACAGGTGAACATACACGGCAGGGGAGTGAGGACAGGCGCTGCCCCAGGAGACGGAAGCGGCTGCACAATGATGCCCACTTTGTGAGGCATGGCTCTGACACGGACTCCCGGGTATCGGGGACTTAAGCTTCGGTTCCAACCGCGAACGATGGAAGTGAGCGGCACAGGCCGCTTCCATGTGAGTGTGTGCGCGTGTGTGCCTGGGCGTGTGCGTGCCTGTGTGTGTGAGCATACACAGCCACACCCTGAGATGTGCAAAGAGAGCTCGTGCCGGTGAAGTCTGTCCTTGCTTCAGAGTTGAGCGAGAAGGTCTCATGGCTCATTGGAAAATTCCCGGATTCATCTGCCTTTTCATATTCAATAGCATTACTGATCCCTGCTTTCCAATTTTAAATCCTCTGAAGTGGGGCGAGCATATGCTAAAACAAATTTGAACTTTTTTATTCTAAGTGGAAAAATCCCTGAGTTGGGTTGAGTCCCTGAGGGAGCACACAGTAAATCTGAGGAAAAGGTCCTCAGTTTTCCTGGCTTCCTTGCTGGCTGGCTCTGTGCCTGGAGGTCAAGGGTAGCGGGGGTCAGGCCTGCTAGGAGAGGAGGTGTCACCAGGTGCCAGGATCCTCATCCTCAAGCTGGCTTCAGAGCCAACAAGAGAGTAATTCGCCAGGCTAAAAGGCATTATTCCCAAATATCATAGATGCTTAACAATGCAATTAAATGGAGAGAGATTATCCAGGAATTTATTCCCCTCTTTCCTGTGATGTGTTTGTACAGCATCCCCTGGAAAACAAAACCCAAAAAAGTCTCCACATATCCATCTAATTTTGGTACTTATTTTAGCCAACTGGGGGGGGAAAAAGCCCACAGCCATCTCTAACTAACAGCAAAATAGTTTGTTTCTTAATTTTCCTCATTGATTTGTGGTGGCCCCCAGAATAGAATTTTGTCTTCCCATCAGGCTCAGTGCTGACTGTCAAAGATCAAGGCAGGTGAGGGGTAGTAACATCTCGGCGGGCTTGCTGTGAAGAAAGGCAGTCCACTCAGGCGCCAGGCACTGCCTGAGACCAGTGGGGACAGGCGTTGGGCTAAGGTGAATCCCGGCCCCAGTTAGCACCTCCCCACGTGAGGCACCACCAACCTGGAGCTTTTTGCAGAGGCAGTGCATGGAGGCCTGGAGATGGGCATTGAATTAATCTCATTAGAGAATCCCAGCTCAAGCTGCAAGCCAAGCCACAAACCAAGGACCCTGTGTCTCTCCTAAAACATCCAGACCTCTTTCCCTCATGGCTTCCCTGTGAATTCCATCAGCAAAACGAAGAAAATGAAAGGGAAAACTGGGGAATCCTCCTGGGGCTGTGCAGCAGCATACACAGACAGGTCAGTGTCTTCAGATGACTAGGAATTTTATTTTAGTATTCTAGTTGCTCTGTTTTGGGCAGCTAAGGTTTTAGCCAAGATATTCTGAAGCTTTGTGTGCAGTTAGATTGATGTACATATAGACAGACTCATGAACACACACACACACACACACACACACACACACACACACACTACAGATGCCACTTCTCCTATCCTAGCCTGTTTCTGGCTCCTATTCTAGTGGGTGGGCTCAGAGTCTTCAGGGCCGAGAAGATACCACTTGAGAATGGAAGAAAAGGATTTCTCAGCTGCATGTGACAAGGACAGCTGCCTCTGGATGTCCCACCTGCTGTCTGGAGCCACGCTGCCTTGGGACGGCAGTCTGGACTGGTTTATGTCTTTCACAGCAGAGGCAGGTCAAGGACAGGCAACTTCCAAAGATCAGGAGGTGTAGAATCAAGCTGAGGGCTTACAGTTCTCTAAAACCCATACCCTCATTAACCACTGCCATATTTCTACATGCGTAAGCATCAGGCAAAAGAACAAAAAAACTGCCCAGAACCCCAGCACTTAATTTATAAGTATAGATGGCCTGTGGGCTCCCGGTCCTTAGGTTCAGGTCCACAAAGACCAGTGTGCTCTTACTATTATTACCTCCTTCCCAGCTTAGAGAAGCTACCTGGGTCCTCGCTCAAGCTTACAAGCCCTGACAGCATTTATTTCATACCCAGAGAGGGCAGGGAGGGAACTGTAATAAAAGGAGGCCAATTCAGTTACAGGGTGCTAGTGTAGGTGGAAATATGTCTTTACTGAGCAAATATCCTATCACATTCTTAAAAGAGGGTTTGATTTCTCTATTCTGAACCCATCAAGCAATAGTGAATGTAAAGCCACATACAAACTCTTATGCCAATTGTAAATAAATTTAAGATTCCCAGGCTTACAAATCTCCTCCCCAGATGGAATAGGATTGCATGTGCACTCTTTAGGCAGTGCTGTTAGAAGTAGAAGGTTGCATTTTTATCAAAAAGTTGATGATGAGAAAGTGACCCCCGCTGGAGCTCTCACTACCAACGTGCCTGAAGTTGTCTTCCTTTCTTCTCTGAAGAGTTGATGTGGGATTCTGCCCTGCAGCACCCCGCACCAGGCCTCGCTTCCCTGAGCTCTAGAGGTGTTCCCCCTCTGCTGCCAGGTCCCAGCCAAAGTTACCTGAAGACAACCCTAGAACACAGAAGGGAAATCGGCTCACGCTGTTGATTTACTGGGCTTGGCCAAACTGCTCAGAGAATCCAGTGGTGTCTCCCAGGATCTATTTTAATGATCTGCCTGAGATATGTGAGCGGCGATTAACAGACAAGAGCCCTCTGGATTCTCTAAGTGGGGAACTGCCGCGTTTCCAGGAGGGCTAGGCCAGCCTGCAGGTTCCCACTCACTCCCCCAGTGTGTCAGCCCTGCCCGCAGAAGGTGGGGTGCCGGGGCAGAGCAGCCCCTCTGCTCAGAGCCTCCCACCTGGCCGGCTTTCCTGACCACGGCTCCCACCTCCAGTAGGCAGCGTCTGCTCTGTGTGCTGGGGCCTCTCCCTCAGAGCGCCTGTGCCTCACAGGGGCAGGGCAGGGAAGCCGGTCCTGCACACAAGTGGCCCCTTCCCCTTCTTCTCTCAGCAGCAGCGAAGTCCTCTTGGAGCTCCAGCCAAAGCTTTTTATAAACAATGGTTCAGCATGCCCTTCTTCCCCCAGGTTACAGAGTAGGTGGGAACATTTGCAACCAGCACAGGTGAAAGGAGGGGGCGACAAAGACAGAGGTGTTTGTGCACAGGCACCCACCCAAGTTTCCCCTGCCAAAGGCACTCTGTCCTATTGACACAGCCAGGGCATCCTTTAGAAACAGGAGTGGGGGCGGCGGAGGAGTTGACACTAGCAGCACAGCTTGGTGGCCCAGGCATGGAGCCACAGCCATGGCAAACACCAAAGCATCCAAGGAACACACACACACACACACACACACACACACACACACACACACACACACACACAGGCACTACCTGCTCCTGCTGTTGCACGGATTTCCCCGAGGCGCTGGGCTCCTTGGCAGTGGTCATGGTCTGTCCCTCTGTCCCGGGTGCTCGTGGCCACCCCACGGCCAGTGGGGTCTGGCAGAGAGTTTGCAGCCACCGGCCTCAGGACGGCAGGAGAGGGCAAGGAGCGCCAGGCTAGTCCATACTTCGGGAATCGCAGGGCTATTTCAGGATGCGTGGGGGAGGGCGCCCGGGCCGACCAGCCTAGTTTGCTCTTGCAATCCAAGAGCAGAGAGGATCGGAAACGGGAAGATGCCTCCACTGCTTCGCGGGGCTTCTCCAATTAGCAGCAGCCTCTGCAATCGCCACAGAAACAAAAACTGCTTAGCAACCGGCTGGGTGCGGGAAGGGCCCAGTGCTGAGAGCTGCCTCCCGCCGCCTCCGGCCGCGCACGGCGCATGCTCGGGCAATGCTCTGGCTGGGGCGGGGGACAGCGCAGGGGACCATTCGGGGGACGCTGGCGGGCCGGGGACGCGTGCCCACACACCTGGAGCCTCGGCGGCGCGCGTGCCCAGGACGCTGAGCCCGTGTGCGTGCTGGTCCCCCACTCACCTGAGCAGCAGCTCAGAGAGGCTGGGCATGGAGGCAGCCTTTGTTGTCCCGGCTGCACAGTGTGGGCTGTGTTTGGGGAGGCCTGGATCTCTGCGCCCCTCAGCCAGACGCGCTTCCTTTGCGCCCAGCAGGTTTGCAGGAGCGCGGGCCTCTGCAGTCTTGGTCTTTATTTTCAGAAAACTTAGGTTCCATCTTCATAATCAATGAATCTGTATTTCTCTAAGAAATGCGATCCGGACCTCAGGGCATCTTCTGAGTGAAGCAGGGGCCAGGAGAAGGCCGGGCCTGGGCAGTGTGCCTGCTGCATCCTGCGCTCCAGGAGCGCGTGGCAGCTGGTGGCAGCAGCTCTGCTCTGGTCCCGGAGCACAGGCTAGTGAATGAGGACAAGGGGGCACCTCTAGGAAGAGCATCATCTGGCTGTGGGGTGCTGGGGCACCGGCTCCCGGTCCTTCAGGGGCTGGGCAGGCTGCCAAGAGCGTCCTCTGCGACCAGCGCCCCTGTCGCTCCTCCTCTGGCGCCTCTCCTGGTGGTAGGCACTTAATGACCAGGGGTGGCCCGGCCACCCGTATGCAGGTCACTAGTAAGTCCTCCGGGTCAGGGCCTGGGCATATTGGTGTGTGTTCCTTGCACCTGTGTGTGTGGACGTAGGGTGGTTCTGAACAAAGATGCCAAATGGTCCTGTGTTCCTTCAACAGATGCTTAAGAGAAGCCTTCTCATGGCTCCGCTCCACGCCAGTGCCCTCCAGGACTTCACCGTACAGAAGCAGAGGACCTGGCAGAACTGGGGGCATTGGGTCCATCTTTGGAGCTGATGAATGAATGGAAATCATCGTGTGGGGCCATCCTTCCCCCATAGCCTGCACTTAATTCTGTTCTCTGTGTTTACTTGCAGAGTCTCAGAATTTAGGTGGACAGCTTGTAGCTCATACGGTTTGGCCAAGAGTGTAAGAAAGAAGCCCCTATCACCCTGTGAGGCTTGTGCTTCACTCTGCATGCACCGGGCTTGACTTCCTGCAGGACTGGAGCTGCGGGTGGCTCCCGTAGTACCATGGGTCCTGGTCAGCTCATCTCCATGGCCTGCATGCTAAGATGCCTCGAGCCCAAGTGGTTATCAGCACTGGCTGAGGGCCAGGTGCCTGGCCAGCATGGCAGCTCATGGGGACCTCACAGAATACTACCTTGTATGTGGAAGGTGCCTGGTACCACCCAGCTCTCACCACTGGTTTCCAAGAGTAGGGGTGCAGCAGTCAGAGGGGTTCAGGTGGAAGGCAGTACAGACAGCGCCATGGTCCCAGGCCTTGCCCTAACCATGCAGTGGCGTCCCACCATGCTCCACTGCCTACACTGTGAGGTGTAGGACACGCTTCCCATTTTACTCCTCAGGAAAAAGCTTAAAAATGCTATTTCTCACAAAAATACAGCTCTACTGCACAATCTGTTCCTATTTGTGAGGTCACGCATGGATTGCCAAGGGAGGCCCCCTTGACTCGGAGCTTTCCAAGTCTGTATGGCCACACCCTGCCCCTGGGCTCTCCACACCCTGCACACTTAACTCTGTCATCAGAGCCACAAGGTGGGGTGGAAACACTGCACCCACAACCTTTCCCTGGAGTCTCCAGGCCTCAGGATCCCAGCTTTTCTATACCCACGAATGCTTGGAAGGCAGAGGGGAGGGCCAGGGAGTCCTGCTTTCCATCTGCATCAGGAGCTGGAGGACATTGTGCGAAGCGCAGCAAGCAGGGTAGAGGACACGTTCTATTCTCGTGGATGGGGTCTAAAGAGACCAGGCCCTGAGAAGCAGCAGGACAGAGGGTGACGGGCAGGAGGAGTGGGGTGGGGTTACACTGAATAGGTGCTAGGTCTCAAAGCTTCAAGATTAACAAGTTCAAGAGATCTGCCCCCAGCGCTGCACCTACGGCAAATGACGCCAGAGCTGCACTGTATGGCTAAACGTCGGTTACCAGGTAGGTCCATTGAAGCGTTATTAGCACAGTGAAATTAGAAGGATCGCCTTGCAGTCTTATTTTAGATTAGCCAGTGTCCTCCAGGGGGCAGATGCATTGCTTTAGTTTACCCTTCCAGGCTCGAGACGTCGCTTGCTGACGTTCAACTGGGCGTTCCTGGGAGCTCTCAGCACCGTCGTCCTCATCAGAGGAAAGGTCCGCAGCGGGCAGATGTAGGACAAGCTGCTCTCAAGGTTATGGCGAAAGAAAGGAACGTAGAGCTAGATTTTTGATAAGTAGCATGTTCAAAGGCCATAATTGTGAGGCAAGATTGAAACATGCAGCGATCATGCTAGGTCATTGCAGGCAAGCAGATCAGTGCCAGCCAGATACTCCCCCTCTCCGGGAATGCCCTTGGCCCATCATTCCTGCTGTGTTCTGGACCAGTTCTGGAGGTTCTCCTTCCTGGGGTGTAGTTAGGAGCTGTGATTTAAAAAATATATATATATAGTGACGGCCGCTGCCAAGCGCCTCCCAGGAGAAAGGCAGCCTTCTAGAAACACGGCTCTACCCTCAGCTGCCAGATTCCCTGGATCCGGCCACGAGCAAATTCTGGTGCTTCTCTCAAAGTCAAAACGAGCATGAAAGGGAAGCCTTTTGGCCCAACTGAGGACACTGGGGCAGCCAAGACAGCACAACTGAGGACACGCAGGAATAAGGGCTCCAGACCTGCTTCAGAAAGCTGCGGGAATGATGGGACATGCATGGTGAAAGTGAGGGCAAGCATTCTGAGGGGGTGAGCTGCAGCCCATCCTCCACTGTAGTGACAGTGTCAGCGCAGGAACATCCACTGTCTTGTTCGAGCAAAGCCATACAGTTTCTCAGGGCTTGAGTGAGCGTAGTCAGGGATGCGGTCCGTGGGACAGGTCAGGGCATCTTCTGACGTCTCTCCCAGGGCTCGGCCCCAGGAACTCAGAACTGCCACTATGCATGCTTGGGGAAGAGCCCTGGATGCCGGCCGCCTCAAGGAAGAGGAGGAGAAGCCGGGCCACCTGCTCTCGGGCCAGCGCTGTGTCCCGCTTCTCCAGACTTGCCCTGCTGCGTGTAGATGAGGGCAGGGGAGCCCTCTTGGCACCCTGCGTTGTCGTTGGTCACCCACACGTAAGAAGGAAGGGCTAGGGGTGCAGTCAGGGGTTCGGGAAATCCTGAAAGGGCTCAGTTAGCCAAACCCCTGCCACTTACCACTCAGAGTAAGCACTCTCAGATGTCTGTTTGAGTAAGTACAGAACGCGGGAGTTTCACTACCTGAGCAAAGGGTTTCCAGCCCCCCCTTTCCTGAAGGACACCATCCTTGCTTCTGCACAGCCTGGGAGATGAGCCAGCTGCACTACAGGGCCGCAGCCTGGCCACTCCCTTGCTGGGGTGCCCTCCACCCCAGGCTTCACTGGGCGGAGTTGAAGCAACCAGCCATGCTGTTCAGCCCCATGGGGAGCGAGAACCAGTGACAGGTGAGCTGCTTCCTTGGGGTCCAAGGTCAGCAGGTCTGTGGTCACGCCTAGAGGTGGGGAGCAGGATGTGTGAAGGCACAGGCCTGTGGGCCCACCCTGAATGCTCAAGGCCAGGGCAGGGAGGAGGGAAGGGGCCACTGGGCATCCAACCTCAAGGAAGGTGTAGGGGCCCAGGGCCAAGCACAAGTGGTGCCCGTCAGTCCTGGCTGCTGCAAGGGAGCGCACACAGAGCACAGTGCTTAAGGGAGAAAAGATATATATATTTCCTCAAACCAGTTGAGAAACAAATATGGCCCAGTAGAAGACACCCCAGCAAGGGGGTGGCCGGGCTGCAACCCTGTAGTGCGGCTGGCTCATCTCCTAGGCCTCATAAAATATATATTTTGTAAAAATTCAAGCAAAAGACACCTGGCAAGCACAATGCAACATGTGCCGAGGGCAGGGAGGGGAAAGGGTGATAATGAAAGGAGATGGAAAGAAAAGAGAGGAGGAGGGCGAGGGAGGAAGAAGCGACCTGCTTCTCCAGACTTGCCCTGCTGCGCGTAGATGAGGGCAGGGGAGCTCGGCATAGACATCACCACCAGTCCTGGTCCTGTCCTCTTGGCACCCTGCGTTGTTGTTGGTCACCCACACGTAAGAAGGAAGGGCTAGGGGTGCAGTCTGCCTCCCTGATCACCGCGCATGTGCAAATCCGCCCCCCAGGCCCCCAGCCCCCACGCTGCTGTTTAGATGAGGTGCTCCCCACGTGACCTCCGGCTCAGAGTCCCAGCTCGCGAGTCCTGACAGAGTTATCAAGGTTGATAATTAACTGTCTAACACGTGCTGTGCTTCTGAAGGGTTTGGACAGACCTCACTCCCACCCATGCCTGCACCCAGCTGCTGGACGCGGCCTCCATTTGTCGCAAGAGGGAGCCGAGGGCGGCGCTAATGATGCGGCTCTAAGGTGAGCACTGCGGTGTAAAGCGCCGTTTCAGCCCCAAGCAGTGCACATCCCTTCGCGTGGTGCTGCTTCTCCTGTCTCGCCCTGCACCCGCGGACCCTTCTGGGCTTGTGGGCAGAGCAGGACTCCGCAGTGCCAGGGGCCTGCGCTGGCTGCGCCGTTGTCCTTGGGCTCTGCATGCCACCAAAAGAGCCTGGCGCGGCAGCTCTGCAGATGGCCTGCCGCTGCTTTTTAATGCCCTTCACTGGTGCACCAGAACTGCCCGCCCAGCCCTGGCTGGGTACCCGCCCAGTGGAGCAGGCTTTCACGTTGCTTGGTGACATGCAACCGAACAACCACGCCAATGGGGCAGCCCCGGCGTTTCTGCAGCCACGCTGGGTTTAAGGGCATTTCGGGAAAGATGTGCTGGAGGAGTCACTCCCTGGGTCACCCCTGACATTCACGGAGACAGGAAACCTGGAAGGGTTTCAAGGACCAACATAAGACAGCATCTCAGGCTCGAGGTCCCCAACTTTCTGCCCCTACAAATGCACAATAAATGCATAATAATGCACAATAAATCAGTGTGCAGAGGAGAGCAGAAAACTCCCAGCGAAGCCTCAGGTGGTGCTGTCCCTGTTGCCCAACTGTGCAGAACGCATCTGCTTTGCCTTTGGGTTAATGACCTTCAGTTGGCTACTTCACCCCGAAGACGTAGGGAAGCCTGAGAAATCTACAACGGGTGGTTTCTCCAGGAAGTCACTATGAAATAGGTAGAGTTTCTCGAGGAAGCCACTAGGAAAAGAAAAGCAATTAAGAGAGGGTTTATGAAATCCCATGTCCCCTCCAAGGCCTCTGTCACCAGCTCCACAACTCCCTGCTTGTGCTGAGTTCCGACGCACTCGTTAATGCCCAACTCAGACATAGCCTTCACCCCTCAGCCCCCACAGGCCTGACCTTTGCCTCAAACCTTTTACCTTCCCTGCAGTGTTACCTCTCTGCCTGGTGCCCTGGCCCCATAGGATGAAGCTCCGCCCTTCATGGAAGAAGGAGCTTTAAGCCAGGACGATTTGTGAGCAAGCAGGAGGCCTTAACTTGCATCTGTGTGCACTGTGTAGGGCTCAGGTCTCCGCAGCTTAGAGAACAGCCCCAGGGTTAGACAAGAGACGCCAAAGCCACCACATGAGGACGCAGCAGGGGCCCTGCCCACCCCTGGCCTGAGACTGCTGCAGCACAAGGCTTTCTTGCTGCCCATCTCCAGGATGCAGCACCCAGAAGGAATAGAGCATGCTGGGAGAGGGCTGTGGGGCCTGAGGCATTGCGGGTCTGAGGTCAAAGCCGAGTGCACCACCTGGTCTCCCTGAGAGACGGGGGCAGACTTCTCATCGGAGGCAATGCTCTAAGAAGAAGTTGAGGCAGAATTCCCTACAGACCCAAATGAGGACCCACAGGCCAAATGGGCTCAGTCTCCAAATAACCTAGAGTGGTCGACGTGATCTAGGAAACATTCCTGCAGGTGGCCTTGGGACCAGGAAAGGGCAGCATTTACTGCAGAGATGCAGCCGGGTCCACCTGGTCCTGTGGGGCCAGAGGGCCCCCCTCATGATCTCCAACAGGAAGAGGTTTGGAGGATGGGCTTTGCCAGAACTCAGGGCTCTGGCCCTGCCAGCTGCAGTCCCAGCCCACGGTGTGGCCTCCACCCTGCCTCTGTGCGAGTCGCAGGGCTCTCCACCCAGGCACTTCAGGGCAGGAAGCCCCAGAGCCCGCAGGGCCCTACGGAGGAGCACTTCTGCAAGGAGAGAGGATGCAAAGGAAGGAGACAGAAAGGGAGCCCGAGGAGAGGACTGGGGCTCACGGCCCCACAGGCGGAGCCTGAGTGTCACAGGGCCTGTGTCTTTCAGAGTCTTCTGATAATAAGTAGAACAAAGTGAAAGTCCTTATACCATGGAGTCCAGCATATCAGTTATAAAAGGATATGGCTGGTACCCAGAGAATGGCTAGCAGGCGGGGTGGGAGGGTGTATCCTCCCCAGCAGAGAAGCAGAGGAGGCAAGTACTTAACAGGGGCGAAGGAGACAGCCTCCCTTCTGAGACCATCCACAAGACGAGACCCATGCTGCAGAGTGCCCTTGCTCCTTCCCTTACTGCATCAAACCATATGAAAGGAGAGGAGAGTAAGGCAGAACCCGTTAGTGGCTGGCTCTTCATCGAGGCACTATTTTGTGAAGCATTTTTGAAATGAGATTGCCAGTGAGATTCTCGAGTGGGCTGTGCTGGGAGTTGTGGTCAAAATATACGGTGAATGTTTAAATGAAAAAAAAAAAATTAAAAGGCACAGGGCCACTAGGGCCCCCAATGTCCTCCTCCTAACTTGGGGTACGCTTGTTCTGCCACTCTGGCCCCTTTCGGAAGCTCTTCCGCCAGCATCTCTGCTTGGGCCATCCTGCTGTCCAGAGCTGGCTCCAACACGGCCTCTCCTGGACATTTGGCCTTCGGGGAGGAGCCCAAAGCCCCCTAGCGCTCGCCCAGTGGGTGAGATGGACGAGGCTGCATCACAATATTTTTGTTCGATGACAAGTTCTGTAAATGGTTGATGAAGAAATACGGCGAATGTTTAAGTGAAAACATTTGTCATGGCAAAGGACACACTGCCATTAATCCCCCTCAAAATATATAACACTCTTCCCTTCACTTCGAACACAGCGATCCCACCATACATGGAAACGTGTTTTTACCTGTGGTGATTTATTTGCTTTTGAATTTAAACACCCACTGCAATCTTCCACCCTGTGTGAGTGCTATAGGCTGGTGTCGCTCGTGAAACTGGATCACAGAGGAGTTGACACGGGCCCCTCTCGTGGCCTTAGAAAATCCAGGAAAGTTGCTGCCTCCCTCAGGGCTCCCCTGCACTTTGCCACCCTCGGGAAGGACCAGGGTGTGGCGTCTGCTTTCTCCCTGGGGGGAGGGGGTCGTGTTCTCACGGAAGCACCCAAAAGGTCTGGGCAGCACCCACCTCGGTGTCTTCCTCCTAGGATAGAATTAAGATGGTGACACCAGGGGACCTGTGGGTGTTAAGTCAGTGTGAAAGCCGGCGGCAAGGCCACCTCGTTCTCCCTGTCCAGGACTGGACTGGAGCAGACAGGGCTCTGCTGGGGCTCGCGGGTCACCTGGGGTTGAAAGGTCAGGAGGGTGGGCTGGGCTCCAGGACGAGCAGCTAAGATGGCAGAGGACACTCCAGGGGCCCAGGGAAGAAAACACGAGGGAAGTACTTGGCTGGAAGAGAGACCCGGGCGTGGCAGTACATGCCCGTGACCCCAGCACTGGGAAGCTGCAGCAGGAGAATGTTAAGTTTGAGCCTATTTAGGACAAATTACTGACTTAGACTCTGTTCTGAAACTTAAAAGCATAAAGAAAAGGCTGGAGATGTAGCTCAGTGTGAAGGGCCTAGGTCCAACTTTCAGCATTACAAAAGAGAAAAGAAAGAAAAAATGAGAAAAGACAAAGAAAGAGAAAGAGAAAGAGGCAGAGAAAGAGAAAGACAAGAAAGGAAAAGAAAGGCCCATCTCCTAGTGGTGAGGCAGAGGGCGGTGGCCAGCTGTTTGCAGTGGCCCAGCTCCTGGCAACCCCCAGTTCCCATTTCCAGGGGGCTATGTCATTTAAAAAGCTGCTTTCATTCAGAGACCACTAGAAGGCAACAGTTGTCTGTGAAGGAAAATGAACCGAAGTAAACCAGCCCTGGCCTGCATCCAGGGGTGGCTATAAACTAGAGGCCACACCAAGCTGAAAGGTGCTTTTTGAGCCCACACTGGTCAAACGAGGAGCCAGAGAGAGGCCCCCGGGATCCCAGGGACCAGTCACGGCAGGCACGGAGGCAGACATATCCACAAGCAGCCCACTGAGGAGAGAGCTGCTGACAAGTGGCCCGGGACGCTCAGGCCTGGCACTGTCCCCTGGAGCCCGCACATGAGGGTGCGGCATGGACCACAACTCCAACTGCTCATTAAGGCACAAACCCTTCCCTGCAGGTAACAGGAAAATTGGAGACAACGAAATGTCAGAAGATCTCGCCATTTGTAAAGGTCTCTTTTCAGAGTGTAGAAAATGGAGGAACAGTTTAGGAAGTTGGGGAGTAATTCAAGCAAGAAATGAAAAGTGCCTCGAGTCGGGCAGTAGACAAGGATGGAGAAGAAATTAGAAACTGAGTTAGGGGATAGCCCGAGAGCAGGTGGTGGCCGAGGCGGGCTGCAGCTGGGTGCAGCAGCACCAATAGCTCTCATGCAGGCCCAGAATAGAACAAGGAGCTGGCAGCCTCAGAGACACTCAGACACCACCACTTCTTTCTCCCTGTCATCTGGGTCATCTCTCTGCAGCGGCCCCGGCCCAGGGAGAACGTGGCATTTTGCAAAGGCAGGAGCACATGCAGCAACCGCAGCTCGGTCACTTCCCACCTCCTGCCCACCTGGCTATTCCGTCCCCCACAGTGCTGTGCTCCCTTCCCGTCACCCTGCTGCAGCCGCCAGCTCCCAGGATGCTCATGTTAAGTAGCTTGGCCAGCTCGGCCCTGGGGCTGGGCCAGGACTTGGGCATCTAGGTTGAGATCCAGGCTCCGCATTCACACTTGGCTGTGGGCAGGGGTGCTGGGCAAGGCCAGGGCCACAATGGCTGCACAGCTGGGGATGTGCAAGCTGCTGGTGCCCTGGGTTCCACCTGGGCCCCGGTCCTTCTGTAGGGAGTCTGCGGTCAGGGGTGTCACCCCCCTTCCTGGCTCTTGTGATACCGCTCTACTCTGGGTCCACTGGGGCTGAGACCTACCAGCCTACCCACTATGTTCCTTGTTGTTCCTGTTCTTAGCTCTGTTCCCGAAGATGAATAGTCCCTGGGGACCGAAGTGGTGCCCTGCGTTGGTCGCCCCTATCATAGCTGTTCTGAGAAGTGGGCTCAGCACTCCAGTGTCTTCTATCGTCAAGGCGAAGTGCTGGAGGCAAGTGCACGGGGAGGTCACACCTGAGGTCACACGATGGGTGAGCACTGGAGCCTGCCCTGCCATGGACTCTTCTGCATCTCCATGGAGAGGGGGTCCTGAGTCCCTCGGCCAGCAAGCACGCCGCTGCCACCCTGGAGGTGTGTGCTTGGCATCTCATCCCCTGCCGCCCACCTCCCTGGGCTCCCAGCACTGATGGGTGGCAGGGGAGGAGTTTCCTGCCAGACACCTCCACAGGAAGTGACTTGGAAGCCCAAGGAGGACTCACTGTGGTGGGTGTGGGCAGGTGTAGGCACCTGCAACAGGACCAAGTCTTCTTGGTCTGCCTAGAAGCTGGGTCACCACTCTGCAGGGGACACTGGACATTCACAAATCTCTGGGCATGAGTGGCTTCACCCCTTTCTTATTTTCTATAGAGTAAACTCTCTAGTGCACCGTGGCCAAGGCCTCCAGAACTCTGTAGAGGCTGAGATGGGTTGCGCCCCAGAGCCTTCAACGCCCTCCACCATCTGGGACACAGATGCACATCCTGGGAGAATCTTCCTGCCAGATGCGGGTCCCCGCCTCTCGGGACTGAGGCTCTGCCGCCCATCCCAGGCCCCAAGCACAGCGCTTTCCTTCCCCTTGGGGATGGCAAGCTGCAGAGGATGGGGTGTGAGGCAGGCCCGCTGCGGAGGGGTACCCTGGGGGCCTCCTGCACTGAGCAGGGCCATGGTGACCCCCACCCCTGCCTCTCCTATGGCCCCCCACACCACAAGCCCCTGGCTTTCCCCTTCCATTTCCCCCATCATTCCTCATCCTTCCTTATCGCCGGGCGCTTGTTTCCTTCCCAGTGAATTCCTCCACTCCCTAGAGCCCAGGTATTCTTGGTTGAGGATTCCCATCTACCCCTCCCCGCATGTGGCACACAGGCCACAGGATGCCACACCAATCAGGAGCACGTGTGGCGACAAAACAGTCACAGAATTTGCATATTTTCCTCCAGGTATAGTTCAGTGTGGCAGGAAAACAATAATTCTAAATTGTTTTCGAGAAAGAGTGGAGAAACAAGCTCACCGGCGTGGCTTCTCATCCATTCTGTCCCTAATTTGTCAGAGTGAAAACCACACCCGGGTTTTCTCAGGAAAAGTGGAGTATCCACGTCTTCACACACTTTCTTTTCTGTGTTCTAAGCTCATCACAGCTCTCCATGCGTCTACTTAATGCACAGCTGTGGAAGTCAGCCTTGAAATAAAATGGGATCCCCCGCCTTGTGACAGCAAGACTTTTGGGTGTGGACAGTGCAAAACCTGTCACACCGCCCTTAACTCATAGTATTCCTGATGATGACCACTGTGACCTCTTGTATCTTTCAACCACCTGTGCATAAAGACTCAGCCATAGCTGTGTTTTCATAATTTAACAAAAGTTGCCATTTTGGTGACAAATGTCAGTTTAGGGTCGGTGCGCACATTTGTAGTATTCTGTGAAAATCACCACGATGTTCTCACAACCATCTCTTCCAAACACAAATGTTACATCCTTAAGCGGTGACGCTCCACTTTCCTCCCTGGTCTGGTCCCTAGTAACTTCTAATCTACTTCTGTCTCTATGCATTTGTCTTTGTGAATCTATCTTTACGAAAGATTATGCCTATTCTAGAAATTTCACGGAAATGGACCCACAATATTTATCCTGTATCATGGCACACAATATTTCCAATATGCGCCCTTGTTGAAACATGAATGAAATCATTTTTGATGGGAGAGTAATAGTCTATGGTGTGTCCACAACACATGTTGTGAGTCTGTCCATCACTCCATGGGCCTGTGAGTTGTTTCCATTTGTCTGCTGTTTGTGAGAACCTGGGTCCTGCTTCCAATGCCTCTGGGTTCTTTAGCTATTTTTAATTTTAGAAGCACAACCAACTAGCTGAGATTTGAGGGACCCCCTTGTCTCTGCAAGTTGCATTCACGGTGATGGCAAAATCCAGCAAGGACCAGCGCCATGGGCCACCAGTTGGCCCACAGGTGCCTCCTAGTTCCTGGGGTCAAGAGCTGAGATACACCTTGAAGAAAACAGCACCTGCATCCAAGAGGAGACAACTCCTCTAGGATCGGGGTCTGTCCATTGGGACTAATTCTTAGCACTCATGCATTCATAACAGGCCCAGTGTGAGCCTTGAGAAACGTTTGAAAGGAGCCACGCCCTCCAGAGCCGGATGTGCAGGCGGAAGAGCTGCTTCCTGCTGCGCGCCTGCGAAGGGCGCTGCTGCAGCCGGGTCAGAGGGAGGTCAGGCGTCACGCGGCTGGGGTGCGGTGCCGGCCCCAGCCCACAGACACAGCGTGCGCCTGCCTGCAGTTCGGTCTGCGCCCTGAGTCTCCAGCACGGCCACAGCGCTCACATCATGGAGCAGGCAGGGTCCCTACAGCTCCCTGTTACTGACCTCCCACGCACCTTGTGCTCACAGGATCCACAAGAAAAGTGACCGATGCTTCCCTTGATTCTACTACAGTTCCCCTCAGCGGCAGAGGAACTGTGGTGAAGAAAGCAGCTGGGGTTCAGTACACATTCTCTGCGCCGCACAGCTGTGAATGCGGCTTTGCTTTTGTCAACCGTCGGTGGAGACGACAGCGATGGGGACGGCTGGACCAAAGCGCGCTACACGCAGGACAGCCTGAGAATGACTTGTGTACCAAGTCGCTAGCCCTTAAAACAGCCCTACGCAGTAGATCACTATGAATCTTACCTCACAGCCGGGTTAGCCGGGGCAGAGAAAGCCGCAGTGCCCTGCTAAAGCGACACAGCAGTGCCCAGCTCAGAGCTGGGGCAGCAGGCTCATGTGCAGCCGTTGCCCCGTGCTGCTTCCTCCCAGCGAGACAAAGAGGGCAGCACAGAGGGGCGGGCAGCATCAGGGGGCCCAGCAGGCAAGGCACAACCCGGAGCCAGGTCCCAGGCCAAGAGGGCCTGCTCCAGAGGTCACCCATTGTTTCCTGGAGGGGACTGAAGACAGGGAGTCAGGTGACCCCAGCAGCTGAGCAGTCCATAGCTGCTCCGAGACACCAGTGAGTCGCAGTGCGTGCTCCGGTCCTGGACTGGGACACCCCAGGACCTCTGGCAAATGGGTGTGGCTCCCAACGGCCCCCACTCTCTGCCTGCTGGTAAACTGTCAGTCATTTGTGACTGTGCCTTCACAGCCACCTAGCCGATGTCAGTTACCCAGCTTTGAGTTCCATCTGTTGCATGGCAAAAGGCGGGGAACTGCCTTTCTCAGGGTAGGGAGTGGAGTTCTACGATGTCATGGCTCCCCCGAGGAAGACCCCAAGAGGAAGATCTCCGCTCTCAGGATTACACAGATCAGTACCTGCTGTGGCCCCCTCTGCCGCATACCACGTGCTCTTTAAGAAACACTTTCTGGAGACCACTGGGGACACGCTCTTCAGGGGCCAGCCCACCCAGAAAAGCACATCCATCAGGCATGATGATTGGATGGGACACCTGAGGGACAATTTACTTGGCAAAACCTGGCAGCACCAATAAAAGGGACAGATGGGAGCCTTCTTCCGAGGGCTGCACGCAGGTGCAGGGTGGGAGAAGGCAGGTGACAAACGCTCCAGTTCTGCTCTGAAGACAGGCAGGAAAGACTTGGGAGGGGGAGTCGTTGAGATCCAGCCACAGGCGCTGAGCCTCCAGGCTGGGCCTGCAAAGCCCCACCCATCTGCCTCGCTTGAGCAGATGTGGGAGGCCAAAGTGCTCTGCGTGCTTCTTGTGGCGTCAGCCTGCTTGGACAGAGAAAGTCCATGTTCATAAACATGCACAAGAACTTCAGAAATGAGGTCACTGGTGTCCACAGGCTCTGAGGCCAGCTGCTCATTGGGTGGCCCATGGGGACCCAAGTCCTACCCAAACACAAATGGCACACATATTCCAGATATGGACCACTGCAAGGGGAATTGTCCTTCACCTAACATCCTTCGACCTCACGCTGCATTCTCTTCCAGTTAATACAGAGAAGTCTTTGTACTAAATGGAAGAGCTGAGCTCCTAAAATCTCAGTCTCAACTTAGGTGATGAACAGTGCTATTGCTACTTCCCCTCGGACCATTTGGGTGACAGGCAGTTCAGAGACAGGAGCACAGCTCATCACCACCAATCACAGTTCCAGGGTGCACAGCACAGCAAGGGCTGAGCCCAGGCTCATGCCTGGTCAGCCAGCCACTCAGAGGCCAGCCCTCTGCATGCTCCAAGCTGCGTTCCTGTCTCTAGCACTTGGTAGGTTGGTCGCATTTCTCAGTCAGCCTTAGTGTCCTCCAGCATCACCATGAGATGACAACTGTGCATGTCCCTGGGCTGGCTGGGAAAACACCGTCCATTAATGCAGTTGGCTTTCGACTTTGATGGGGCCAGGTCCCAGCATGCCAATGGCCACATGAAAATGTCCTAGCCTGGGGCCGCCACTGCCCCATGCTACTGAACATGTTGGTATAGTACCACAGACTGTAAGTGCCCTGGTCACCTTGGATCAGGGGCCACCTGGAGGCCTGCAGTTTGCTGCTGACTGCAGCATCTTGAGAGAGAACACTGACCACACACGGCTTATCTGGTAAAAGGTACAAATTCAAAATAAGTGCTATGGGAATCCCCAGAAAATCAAACCTAGAAATTCCATTTCCACTGTCGTCTTTCCTGAGAGAATTTAAGACAACATGTCACAGGGATGCACGTCCATGCCACAGCAGGGCAGCTCATGGTAGTAAATCTGGGAAGCAGCCTCGATGGCTGTCAGCAGATGCATGGATGAGGAAGTGTGGTCCCTGCACAGTGGACTGCTGCTTGGCCATGGAGGGTGGCCTTCGGTGGCTTGTAGGGTAACAGAAGCAGCTGATAACCACAGCACTAGGTGTAATACATCAGACACCCAAGACCGATATCAAAATATCACATGGGTTCTCTTTTGTGAGAAACTCAAACTATGAAGAGCAAAAGTAAAGGAAAGACAACGGGAAACAGAGAAGTAGAACCACAGAGGGAAAGGAGATCAGGAGACAGAGAAAGGAGAGAAAGGAGGGATGGGATGGAGCAGAGCTGAGGCGTACTGTGTGCGCATGCCAGCTCTGCACAGGGAGGCCAACAGCAGGCCTCGCAAACGTGGACTGATGAAACAGTGGAAAAATTCCAAGTACAGTCTCTACCATGCAAGGACAGCTCTGGTTTCACTGTGAAGCTGAGACATCGTAACTCAGCCATTGCCAATGTCTGCCAGGCTCTGGGAGTGGAGTGGGCGGGGTGGGCAGCCTGCGAATGGGACTCTCGCACTGCATTATCGGAGCCAGGAGGGTAGAGGAGCTAGACAAACGCCGGCATCGCGACGTGTCTGGAAATGACTTCTTAGTCTGAAATTATGCCATTATTTGAGTGGTAATGAACCCACTCGTTATGATGGTTAATTAAATCCAAATGAAAATTGAATTGGCAGCTAATTAATTATTAGTGGTCGTATCATGGTCTTCATCTTGTACGCAGGCGCAGTCAGGATGAGCTCTCTACTGGGGGCATCCCCGGATACCCGCAGCAACCCACGGGATGGGCACTTCTTGACAAGTTGGAAGCGAGGCTCAGAGGGGAGGCAGACTGGAGTGAGGGGGGTGCTGCAGGTCCTGCCCAGAGCTCCACACTGCTGGAGACCCGCGGGGGGGGGGGGGCTTCCTTGGGAAAGACCTGCCTGGGGCCAGCTGGGTTGGTGTCTTGGTGACTTTTCTCTTGTTGCTGAGACAAAATACCCAACACCCAAAACTAAGAAAGGAAAGGTTTATTTAGCTCTCAGTTTGGGGAGCTTTCAGTCCATAATCAGCTGGCGCCAAGGCAGGCTGGAGTACAGCAGAGAGCAACAGTCCAAGATAGCAGAAGACAGCAAAGGCGGCAAGAGCCGAAAGGGTGGCACAGCGGGGAGCGGGGGCCAGCCCGCCTCCCTCCTGATGTGGTGCCAAGGCTGCCCGTCCTAGAGCGGGTGTGGCACTGACACCCACAATCCCAGCCCTGAACCATGAGCCAGTCAAAAACTCTAGAAGCTGCCCCATGGCCACGGAGGCTTCAGGGGGACATCTAGACACAAACTGCAAACAGTTGGTGACATCCAAAGGACTCTGATCTCACACAGAAGTTTTAAATGTAACCCTCAAGCCCTCTGGGTAGGAGCCTCTACACAAGCAAGTAACCCAGCAGCACCCTGTGCCGCCTACCATGAGGCCCAGCTCAGCAGAGAGGAAGTGTTCTGAGTGCAGTCCTGGGGGAAAAACAGCTGTTTAAGTCTTATCTTGGTTAAATGCAACTCTTATTTTAAAATGCCCTGCTGACTACTCTCAACATTTATTGAGCTATGTAATGGGCTGAGCTCTGAATAGAAGCAAGCATTATCATTAGGAAACAAAGCGTGATACGCTTCCTGTCTCACAGGGAAGGCCGTGGTCTTCGCCAGGAGGTGGGAAGCGCTTTGCCCCAGATCACCACTCTGCGCCCGCTGGTGTTTAAGGCCGACTCCAGCAAGGCCCACAGCACCCACGGCAGACCAGGCCACGGCCTTGCAGCGCGCTCCTTACCCAGGCGCTGCGCGGCCCGCACTGTGGTGCATGGCCATCTGCTCAGCGCTTCGCTGCGGCCCCCCAGGGTCGTCCCCCCAACACTTTTCCTCGGGTTATAAAATCCAGCCCCTGAGACTGCAGTGTAAATGGCTGGGCTCCAGCTGCGGCAGGAATGCCCCGAGTCACAGGACCCGTGGTGAGCAATCCCCACACCCACACGTTACTCGCAGTGCAGCCCTGCTCACATACGATGGTCTCAGCAAGGAAAGAGTCTCGGAGCCGGGGCCTGTGAGAGCCGCACGCATTTGCCCTGATACCTCTGTGCCTCACAGGAAGCCTCAGCTGCCCTGGCCAGAGTCAGTCCTGGGACCGAGAAAAAGAATCACACATTCACTTCTAACGTAACACTGTGCAGAGCCACCCGGGCGGGGAGCCTTGGTGTTTGTGTCCCCTTCTTCCTCTAAGTGACCCTTCTTCACACACAAGTACCACACTCCTGTGCATGCATGCATGCTTGCACACACAGCGTACCTGCTCACACACTTCCACATGCACCCACACACCTGCGCATACATATCTTTTTCCTTGAAAGACTGTGACTTACTTCACTGAACATGTTTTAAAAGCCAATGGAAAGGGGCTGGCAAGATAGCTCAGTGGACTGCGTGCCTGCTTAGCCAAGCGAAGGGCTGCGGCTTGGTCCCTAGTACCACATGCCGTGCCAGGACCACCCTCGGGTGCACTGGGCCCTTGACTGAGTTCGAGCGTCATGATGCCAGCACCTGGAAGGCGGATCTCTATGAGTCCGAGCTGCATAGTGAGACCCTGTATCAAATACCTAGAATAATAATAAAAATAAAGACAATGAATAGGTTTTAAAGACAATAAATAGGTTTAAATGCTTCCAAACACCTTTGGGACGACACATTGATAGCAGAAGCGTAGGTCGCAAGTTGCCTCCATTTTTGCTTTCTGTTAGTAGTGCCTTCACGTTGCGCTGACGGTGACTGGGGGTCCTGGTTGTGCTCCCACAGGCCACTAACGGGCCACACCACTTTGCAGCCAGTGGCTCCTTGCACACATTTTTCACAGCAGGCAGCAGGCAGAGGCGCCCCATTGGAGATGGGTGTGGGCGCCTCACCCCAGTGGGGTGCAGGGAGCATGAACAAGGGCAGCCCGCATGGTGGCTGGAGTTTTCTTCAAGCTGCTTAGGAAAACAACACCATAAGCAAATTCTTCAGAGAGGGTGCCTGGTGACACAATAAATGAACGCCATTTGGAATGTGTCGAAGTGTGAAGAGCACTTCTCAAAGTGTTCTGGGCTGGGTATTTCCACTTACTCAGCAGCTGGTAAGCAGGTTTTGGTCTGAGCTTCCTACAGCACTGTCGGCTTCTTGCCTCACCTGCAGCATCAGACGTGGCCCAGCTGCAGCCATCTCTCCCCGTATCACTAGCATTCACGGCCTGCGCTCTTCCTCTTGGTAGAGTACGGAGCTCACTGAATGCAGCTATGCACACTGCGGTCTGGTTGTCCTTTCGGAGTGGCTGAGGCCTGTTCCTCTCTGAGGGAGAGGTGAGTCCTGTCTGCCCACCTGGTGTTGGCAGGAGCTGCACACCGTCCTGGCCACTCAGCATGGCTCAGCGGGGGTGCCACGTGCTTGTGAATGAAGTCAGGCTGCCACCTGATGCCATGAGGTTGCATGGGCGTATTGGACCACCCAGCAGGCTGCACGACGACATGAGGACAAACTGGAACTGCCTGGTAAAGGCGAAGCTAGTGTCTTCCTTCTTTTCCATCTTCGAAACTCTCAAGCTAGCCCCCTCCGTCTCTCTGTGAACAACTCTACCTTCACCTTGGGTCCTCCTTTGGCCTTCCATGCAGCCCGAGGACCTGCGAGGTGGAGCACGCGCCCATGCAGGCAGACCCAGGGGGCCTCGCCATTCGGAGTCTGCCTGAGTCTGCCTCCTCGCCAGGATTACTGCACCCCAAGTCAATGCTCAGGGCGCCTCAAGGGCCTTCTTGGGCGTGCAATGTGGGAACAGGTGCGTCGCCCAACATGCATGTCCCCAGCAGAGGAGAAATGGGCGATGCGCTCCTTCCTCAATTCAGTCCCTACTCTAAGAGAGCATCCTCTCTACAGTCTACTTAAGTCCACGTTTGTCACAGCAGAGCCCAAGGCTAGGCAATCTGCAAGGAGTACTTTGTTGGGTCTCCTTAATCAAAAGCACATATCTGTGAAGGTTGTGGGCTGATCTTGTGCTAAAAGCATGACCAGAGGTCCAACAGGACCTGTGCGCTTCTGCTGGGAGCAGGGGCCGGGCACTGCAAGCTCATGGCTCAGAGTGGCTTACCCAGGATTCCCTGGAGCCCTGGTTCTGGGCTACATGGTAGTTTTCATCCCGGAAGCTGGAGTATGTTCTCATCCCTACTTTAATCCTTGACTTCTTCAGTATGGTTTCCCAATCAGTCATTCAAGGGAGAGCCCCTTCTTTCCTCAGCATTCCCTATTCTGTCCCCTCTGTGATTCTAAAACCCATTTGATGATTAAGGCTCACATAACATTAGCATCAGACTGACAGGAATTGAATTCAGGCTTTGCCCTTTGTATCTGAATGACCCTGGAAACAGCCAGCAACCCTAAGGCACACATTGCACAGGTGCACACAGACAAAGGGGGTCACTGGCAGAGTCACACCAGCTGTGCCAGCATGACTGTCCTCAACATCACCCTTCAGCCTGGGGGAGAGGCTGTGGACTTAAGGAGACCGGGAGGCAGGGAACCACTGCTTGCTTGGGGAGAAGCAGGTAGCCCCGAGGGAACATCGAGTTCCCAGAAGGCCGTGTGAGGGCGACATCCCGTAGCATCCCGAGGAGCGGGCACCCGAGGGCAGGCATCCCAGAACCTGTTTTTATTGATTCTTCTGTGAGGTACTATTCTTACACTCTGCATCCATCTGAGGTGAGATGTTGACAGCACTCAGAGAGAGATGCCCTGGACTGCATTACCTGCAGTGCCACTCTCCCCTTAATTGTCACAGCTTCTGAGACTCTGTCTCCCTGCACATGCCAATCTGTCTATCACGTCTGGCTGCATCTTGAGAAACTCAGTCTAAGGAGCAAGCTCCCATCTGTTTATGCATAAATGACGATAGTGCACACATTACTTTGAAATCGTACTTTAAAATATGCTGCTTATTAATAAAACAAGATGTTGTACAATAATCTACATAAGGCGAATGGTCTCTTTTTTTTTGTCATCTTACATAAAGCAGCACATTGTTACACAGACAACTATCCACGAAGGAGACTGTCTTGCTTTTGCAAAAAGAGTGTGCTGCCCTGAAATGCAGGGAGTTGCCCCCTGACACGTTTATAGCTAATGAGCCCCCTAATGGTGAGAGCCATGCGTGTCTGATGTGTGGAGCTGAGGCTTTCTGAGAGAGCAGCTGTCCCAGGCATCACACTTGTCATCCACACCACTGTCCGTAGGAGGGGTGGGCTGCTCGGATCTGGTCCCCCGGGAGCCCTTGCCACCCATCCACAGCCTCCCTTCTCTCTACCCAATCCTGAGCCAACTCTTAAGGCCTCACATGTGAGGTGGAGAGCGGCCAAGCTCCACATGGTGGGAGTTTCAAATGGCCTGGATTTGAAGTCACGTGGATCAGAAACCACTGGTGACAAGCAGGGGATGGAGGGCAGCAGCGTGCACTGGCCACATCCAGATGGTCGTGTAAGGCTCTGCGTCCTGAGAAAGAGGACGAGTCTGCCTTGAGGCACTCGTGAGGGGAGCAGTAAGGGACTGTGGTGGCGACAACGGAAAGCAGGGCCCTTCCCAGCCCTTCCCAGCCTGAGTCTCACTGCCTGCTTGGGGAGCTGCTCAGGAAGTGGATTTATGGGGCTTCCACAAGCCTCCTGGATCTGGCCACAGCGTGGCCCTCAGAATGGTGCAGATGAGGGGAAGGGGGACAGCACGGGGACCAGCCCTGGAACCGGTGGTCTGCGGTCCCATCCAGGCTGCAGCCACCACTCCTTGGACAACTGCCTGGCTCTCTCGTGGTCCTTCTGCCCCCCAGGCCCAACACTGCCCCCTGTGTTTCTCCAGTATCCCTCAGCTAGTGGGGGTCCTTACACCGACCACATCTATATTGTCTGTGAAAAACAGAAAATGGGTTGTATACAATAAAGCTTCTATTTAAAGCTTGGTAGCATTTTCAAGTCCTGTGCTCATTGCTCCTCCTAGAAAGTGACAACCTCGTGTTAACTAGAGGTGAGTATTGATTGTGGTGTGCGGACTTGAATGGATTCAAATCACCCTAAGAGTAGTACACTGGCAGTTCTGACAATGTCTGTGGATGACTGACAGCTAAGTCAGCAAATTGGGGAGGGAAGGCCCGCCCCAGAAGTGGGTGGCGCCAACGAATAAGCTTGTAGCCTGGACAGAGCGAAAAGGGAAAGAAGCAAGCCTTCCTTTGCTTCCTCCGAGCTGAGTCTTGTCGTCGCCCTTGGCAACGTTCTCCAGTTCTTTCAGCCTTCAGACACAGACTCTGCCGTGGGCTCCAGGTCTTCACCCTCTGGCTGGATCCCCAGCTCTGCAGGCCACAGGCAGCCGTTCTGCACCCCTGACCCTGCAGGGGCCCCGCAGCCTCCTAGCAAGCCTTTCATATAACCGCAGACGCGTGGCGTATTATATTAAATCTGCCCCTGCAGGGAGCACCAGTGAATACCCTGCTCTGGCTTGTGTATACAAGTCCCCCAAGCCTCACGGAGGCGTCGTTTTCTCAGAGGTGGCTGAATCTAGAGTGTGAGATTGATTCATGGTGTAATTCTGGGATTAAGAGTGCCGGCGTGAAGGCTGGGTGGTGGCTGGGTCGGCCCACTGCTTGGACTGCCTGTGCCCTGATCCCAGCAGCCTGGAGGGGATGGGTAACCAGGCCCTTCTCCCCTCTGTTCTCTCTCGTTGCTTGTGCTGTCCTACACTGCCACAAACAGCAGGCTGCCCTCTGCCGTGCCCCGTCCTGCCTGGGGGCCAGCCAGTTAGGGACCGAGACCTGTATAAACTGTGAGCTACATACACCTTCCCCTCCTTACTTTGGGTGCTGGGCATTTTGTCCTGACAAGGAGAGAAAGCCAGCTAAGACGTGTACACAACGTTTCAGGCAAGCTTTCCATTTACTTTTTATTTACATATAAGAAATGGTACATGTGTGTGGGATGCAGTACCATGTTTGACACGTGTGAACGTGTGCTCCTGACCCGACCCGAGCGTTTGGCGGATCCTCCCCTCACATCTCCTTGTCTCTCTGCGGTGGCCACATGGCAGTCTTGCCCTCTGGGTCCCGCGAGGCACCCAGTGCGACTCTCTCAGCAGCAGCCGCCCTTCCGTGCACCAGCTGGTGGCGCTCCCTGTTCCCACGTAACTGACTCAGCCTTTCCCCACGCCACCTTCCCTCCCCTCCCGTGGGACCAGCCACTGTCACTCCCACCATGAGCTCTTGCAGAGCTGGGCTTTCTGTCCTCAGGTCATCCGTATCCTCTCAGATGACAAAACTTTGTTCTTTTGTGGACTTTAAGAAATGATTTTCCACAAAACTCTTGAGAGTCCCAGGATTCTAAAATTGTGCCCAAATGGAGATGGGGAGCTGTCCCTGCTGCAAGGCTCCCTGAGTAGCAAGGGTCATCCCCTGACCTGCAAGGGCCACAAGGAGGCTGTGGAATACCTCTCTTTAGACTCACATCTCTATCACTTATGCTAACAAACTACGTGATAGTAAGCCTGTGTCCATCCCAAAAGGAACACAAGAAGTGAGAGGTGCGTTCTCCTGGCCTGAGGTGACACAGGGGTGGCTGCCTGCTCTCAAATGATGAATGTCCTGTATCACCAGGAGGAAGATTAGGGGCCGGCTCTGTGCCACACGGGGAGCTTTCAGCCCACTTCCCCTCGAGGCGGGTGCTCAGCTGGAGGCTGAGCTGGGTGCAAGCCACTGCGCTAGGGTTGGGGACCGACAGTCGGCTCACCCGGAGCCCTTGCGTGGAGAGAGCTCTCATCTACCCAGGGGGACAGATGAGAAGACTACTTCAGGGCCCTGGAGGCAGAGGGGCTTGGACAACTCTGCTTCAAAGCAGAAAGCTGGCTGCTGTGGACCAGTGACTTGGCCAGGGCAGCACGTTCTGGAGCCAGCGTTTCTGCCTGCAGGAGACCTGGAGATGGGTGTGGCCTGCCCTCTCCTGAATTCCCTTCATTTTTCCAGGGTTGTTGACTTTACCTTTAGGTCCAACATTTGGGAGATGCTTGTGTATAGAGGTGCCAGTCCTGTACTGAGCCTGCACCTTCTATGGCAGAACACACCTTCTATGTGTTCTGTCTTAGGTGCCCATGATGTAGGTACAGAGTGCCCAGTGAGCAGGGCCCTGCTTGCCAGTGGGAGGGCTTTCTGGCCTATCCCCGGCACTGAGGACAAGACAAGGCTGCTGTGCTGTTGGGAAGAAGCTGAGCTCCCCATCCAAGCGAGCCCTTTCCAGCCTCTGATCCATTGCAGGCTCCGCTACTGACAGCCGTTCTATGCCTTGGGGAGGGCAGGTTGCTGGAGCCCACAATGCCTATCCTTGCATCTGCTCTCACCCAATTCCAACGTGTTTTCTGCTTGCAAAACGATATGCATTTGCAATAACAACCAGTAGAAATTTCATCTTGACCCATTCCAGTTTGCTACCCCAGATAGACACACATCTTGGCTCCTGTCTGATTTTACTGGTGTAACTGGGGTGTTCTTGAATCCTTCAGTCAGTAGTGACAAAATGAGCTGGCAATGGCCCACTTGCTTCAGCATTCCTGGGGCTTAAGCCTAATGGGTAGAGCTGTCTCCCCCTCTAGCTGATGAAAATGTGGAATGGGCTGGGGAGATAGCTCAGCAGTCTAAGCACCTGTCTGACAAGCACAAGGACCTGGGTTCAATCCCCCGTACTACATGCTGGGCTGGGCTGGCCTGGCACTGAGCTGACCACTGAGACCAGGTGTGGTGGCACACGCCTGTAATCCCAGAGCTTGGGAGACTGAGAAAGATTACTATGAGTCTGAGCTTCACAGTGAGACTCTTTATCAAATAAATAAATGGAAGATTTAAAAAAAAAGAAAATATAGAGTCAAACTAACAGAAAGTAACATCTTGGGACTTGGGAACTTTCTGATAAAAATGTCTTCAGCTCTAAACTCCAGCCCAGCCCTTCATCACAGGTTCTTATTACAATAGTCTCTCTCTCTCTCTGTCTCTCTCTCATTTACGGAAGTGTCCACAGGGTGTTCAGGATCTCACTACTAGATCAGACTCATCGTGATCTTCCTGTTTACAGCTTCCCAAGAGCTGGGATTATAGGTGAACACCACCATACCCAGTCTCAATTGTCATCTCAGCAAACCCCGGGGGTGGGGCTTAACAGTATTTATTTTCATTTAACATAACAAAATCTTATTTTAGGAATGAAGGTTTTCAGTGAAAGACACGATGACCTACACAGACCCAGGGATCTGTGGTAGTAAAGGAGATCATCTTCCGGGCTGAAGGAATTGGGGTGAGATCTAGAAACGTAACACCCTGAGCTCTCCAGGACACAGACACCTGAACTGTCCTTTCCCAGAAGAAAGACACGCCCTGCCCTGGGAAGGTCTCTCTACTCACTGGGACCCTGCAGGAGCTTGGCAGATGCAGTCCCTGAAGGCTGAGACTGAGCCCCGTACTCGGGGGGGAGAGGCTCCTGCGCAGCCCAACCTGCCCAGGCTGGATGCTTTGGTCTGAACCTGAGTGGACTCAGGGCTGGGGCCCAGATGAATCACATCCTCTTCTGGTACCGGCCGAGGTGCACCAAGTGCTTCTCGGGCTCTTCATGCTCTCAGGACTGACTCCATGGATTTTAGTTTGCTTTTCTCACGAAAGTGATTTTTTTCTCCTTCTCTTCATTCAAAATGGTTTGCCCCATAAAATTAGTTCATAAGCAGACAGGATCAGATTCTCTAAACCGATGTGAGATGTTGCTCGTGCACAGCAGCCTGGCCTAATCAGATCGACAATGGCAGCACAGGCTGCAAAATTGGACGGCAGTGCTTGGTTTTTAACTCAATAACAACATGATTAAATGAGCTTAATAGCCATAGAACATAGCGACTGTGGAAAACTAACAATGTCAGTACCAAACCACATTTCTTTCAACATGCTGAATTTAATCTCCCTTCTTCAGTCTGAAAGGAAAATGAGAACTCTCTAATCATGAAAAGTAGCATGAAATGAAGGGTTTTGTGGTTGGCCTGTATTTTTAAATTGTCCAAATAATGGCCACTGGGACATTCTTTTTATTTGCTAATATGGAACATGCTTCCTTTGGATTCCTCTTCATTATTTAGGGGTTGACACTAATGACACTAAATAACAAAGAAAGTCATTTTATAGCATCAATTTTATCCAGATGCCTAAGAATTATAGAAAAGCAGGCATGCTTTCCTACTTTTTTAACATCCTATTTCCGCAGCTGCTATGCAGATTTCCAGTCTGTACCTGCGGGAGGGGGCGTTGAGGGAACGGGGTGAAATAGTAAAATCCCACTGTGAGGAATTTCATGCATGTAAAGTCTCTTGAGCACACACTCATACACGTGCAGCAGCAGACACTGTGGGTCACCTGAGGTCGCCATGGCGGGGCCCACCCTGGGCTCTCGAGTCCACACAACCTCAGACCCCTGCTTTCCTCAGCTCACGGAGCCAACCTTCAGCCTCTCCAACACTGAATCCCTCAAGCCGACTCCAGGTCTTCTGTCAGATAAAAATACCCTCTGCATAGTCTCGATGTAGTCCTTACCACTTTTACTGTATGAAACTATGCTGACATCCTTTGCCAAATTCTTACCTTTTCTTTATGTGTAGCTGGAAAATCACTTCATGGTTTTTCCACGACTCCATTTCACCTGTAAATACCATAGCGTATGCCGCGGGAGGCTGTAGCATACGATGATGTTTTAGGGATAACATATTTAAATGTCATCACATTAATGTCTCCTGCATGGAGGACGACCTGGGTGACCCTCCTTGAGAGAGAAGCAGTTGTCTCTGTCTTGGCTGAGCCTGACCCTATTTCCATGTAGTGACTGGTACAGAGCTGGCTAGGACTTTTCCCTTCAATCAGCTCTAAGCAATGCATATTGCTCCAGAGGAGGTGCTGGTGGCAGTCTTTGAAGATGGCAGGCAGTGTTTCCCTGGAGCCTCTACCTGCTGCCGCCTAGTGTGAGCCTGGGTGAGATGTGACAAAGAGCCAGTGCTCCAAGCTGTAGGCTGGGATCGAGTCTCGAGGTAGAGGCTGTGACTTCCTGGGACTTGAAAGATTACACATCAGAGCTGAAGCACTGGACCCCAAAACATTAGATACTATCTCGATTGTGTCATGCAGATTACCCTCTGCATATCCTCTTCTCTGTGCATCTCAGAGGTGGGCGCAGGGCTCCTACCCAGCCCAGCTCATGGCATTCACCTGCTTCCCACCATTCAGTCACTCATCCTCAAGCCATGCCTCCTTCATGACTGAATAAAACCTGGGTTTGGCCCTGGGTTGAGGCCTTTGTTCCAATGTGGTAGATTAGAACTCACTGGATGGGATTCCAATAACTTATCCATGCAATGACTAATATAAACTTCTCAGACTAAGATGCGGACCAGGAAGGGATCTCTTTGGTCCCATGCCAGCTTCTTTCAGGGACTCGGCCTCATCAGATGCTCTGTGTTAGCCATCAGCTAATGTAGGCTAACGTGAATGGGACATGCGCATGCTTGATATGGTACTCGCACTGGCGATCTCCTGTCCACACATCTGGAGCCTCTGCATGAACAACACCGATAACCCAGAACTAGCGGATCACACGCACACACCCTCATCACACCCTGGCTGGCCTCATTTTTCCATGAGCTCACAACTACTGCCCAAGTTCCTGCAGTCTCAGGCAGAAAGCAAACATGTTGCAGGGCATTTGCCTTTTCATTTCCCAAATGAGAAAGCCAGAAACTGCATCCCGATGGGGATAAAACAAGCCATGCATCAAAACATTTCAACATCTAACTACAGTGCAACCTGAGTTTCCTGAAAGCCAGCACCACCTGGACAAGTGAAAGGGTGGGAGGCCCCTCGCTGGTCTCCCCTCCCCACGAGCCCTTTCTGACTCAGCCTTCTTCTCTGTTCCATTTGTTGCCCAACAACACATGAAGTGAGCAGTGATGCTGTTAGAGGGCAGGTGGAGGAGGCGCACTGCCCTGGGAGACCCATGGGGCAGCTGACCTTGCACACGGAAGCCTGGCATTTCCTGAACATAAGAAAATACAGTGATGGTTTAAAGAGGTTTTTTTAATTATTACACTATATGATAATTGCCTCCAAATCCTCTTCCTTTCGCTAAACTGGTGTATCTCACCACTGTTACTGCTTTGTGAAGCGGTTCCAGAGGTCTCTGTCCCGGGTGTCTGTAGGTGTACTCACGTGGCTGCCGCAAGGTCCTGAGTGGACAGTTTCCTTTCAGTATCATTTTGACTCTAGGAAGAACCAGGAGTCCTGCAGTGATCCAGGAGTAAGGTGGATGACACAGTGTCACGCTTTGACAATCTGCTGTTCCATCAGATGCTGCGTTCCAGAGCCCTGGTGACTGATGACACTACTGCGCCATCCCCCCCCGCCCCAGGGCAGGGAGGGGCCTGACCTTTGCAGAGGTCCTGTCACTGTATGCTTAAGTAGCTGGTCGATAGTTTGCATACCATAATTCATGAAACCTTTCTAATAATCAGGATAAGTTATAACCACCGTGAACTTAAAAAGTCCAATAATTTATTCCATAAACAGGGTCTCATAATTCATCAGGCAGTGATTTCTCTGGTAGTCAGAATTTAATCATACCATGTTAGAGTCTACAGCAGAAAGTATCTTTTCAATGCCAGTGCCTGGATTCCAGACACAATATCAGTTTTTCTTCATTCTTAGGACACAGTAA
This sequence comes from Ctenomys sociabilis, assembly GCA_004027165.1. Taxonomy (NCBI): domain Eukaryota; kingdom Metazoa; phylum Chordata; class Mammalia; order Rodentia; family Ctenomyidae; genus Ctenomys; species Ctenomys sociabilis. The sequence continues at coordinate 52,459 of PVKA01003169.1, forward strand.
GTTCTATAATTTTTGAGGCTTTTTCACTGCATGATTCACATATGGATCTTGCATGGTCCACAGGAAGACTGAAGGAGAGGGTGGATTCCACTCTCCCTTGCTTACAGGTGGGGAAGCAAACCCTCAGATGTTACAAGGACCAAGCAGAAGGCACAGCGCGACTTCCTGAAGGTGGAGCCAGGCCATTCATCTCGGGATAATTTTCCATCTTACATTCGGTATTTACCTTGGAGCTCCAGTGGTGCAATTGGTGGGTGTGCGGAACTTACACTACACTCCGTATTTACTGAGCAGTGCTGCGTTCTAAGTGAGAAAGCATTGAGAAGCCGAGAATGTTCAATGCTTTTCCCTCAGTGTCTACAAAATCTCATTGCTGTCTGTGATGGGGTTGACCAGCCATGGGTGAAGCAGGGAGGTCAGGCTGAAGCCAGGAAGGCAGAAAAAGGCAGCAGAGCTGCTGTCCTCAGAGGGCAGGGGACAGTGGCAGATGACCTGGTGGCTGCCCTGAAGACTGCCTGCTCCCGGAAAGCCATTCTCGGGGCAACCTGATGTACACATCCTACTTCATGCCCTCTGAGCTACCCACAATGCTGGGGAGATACACAGCTCAAGGGTCACCTGTCAGTGAGGTTTGTTCTTCTTAATTTCAGACAGAGGCCATCGAAGCCCACTGCCTTGGCTACTTTCACAGAGCTCTAATTGCATAAAGTCCATCCTGGTAAATGATAAAGTCATTTAGTACTTGACATTGAAATGGATTTCGACTCCTCAGCTCTTCCCTCCTGACCTGGAGCTGAGCAGCTCCCAGGGCCAGCTAGGCACCAGCATTTCCCCCGCGCTTCGCCGCCTGGACAGACCCCAGGAGCTGCCCACCCTAGCCGCCCTGTCGCACTGAGCCAATCCTCTCATAGTCCTCTGTTCCTTCGCGGGTATTGCCTGGGATTTAAATAGTATGCCTTCACTTTCCTCCTGTGTTCACTCCACCATTCTCTTTCTCCTCAGGTGTGTAGCCACCTTTCCCTGTGTCCTCACCTGTAGCTCCCTCCTGCACTCTCCCTCTTGTCAGCTGTCTGCACCCTCATTTTTCTGCCTTTGGGTCTTGTGGGACAGCCTCATCCCCAGCTCTCCAGCTTGGGTGCTCATTAAGTGTGTGACATCAGGGGTCAGGGAGATGACTCAGTAGAATAAGTGCTTCCCTGGCAAGTGCAAGGGCCCGAGTTCAATCCCTGGTTCGGAAAAAAAAAAAAAAAAAAAAAAGTTTCTGACATCTGCTCTTTCTATGGCTGGAGTTATTTTTAACTCTCCCCAAGTGGCAGTGGGAACACTATACCCTTTCTCATGCTCTTAACTTTCCAATCATGCCTCGGTGGTAATGCCAGGTGAAGCCTGGATGGTTCCTGACTGAGATCAGTCATTGGACTTCCACTCTGTCCGCCCACGGAGAGACCAGCAGTGTCACCATGTGCCCTTAGCACTGCACCTCACACCCACAGAGCCCTCAGGTTTAGCCTGGAAGCTCTGGGCAGCCCAGATTGCCCACCAAGATTTTTGATGAGCAGTGGCATATGCCATTATTTTATGGCTTCCGAATCTCAAACTAAACTTACAAACAGAATAAATCTACCTCTGGTGGCGCCTACTGCACACACAGGTAGAATACGGCTCCATGCGCTGGGCTCATTGCGGTAGAAAGCAACTATTTAAAAGAAGTCTTTAAGAGAAGTCAAGGCCATGGGAAGGCTCTGGTGGCACCAGAGAGGCAGTCACAGTGAAGGGCAGAGATGTCCACAGGCACTTTGCTTGGCTCTCCAACCCCACTTCTTCACTGAAGAAATCAGAGCAGATAGGGACTGAGAGTTAGCTGCTGCAGCTCCGTGATGATAAACGGAGCTAGCCTGCATGCTCTTCTGTCTCCACAGAGCTCGGCACCAAGGCTTGCATCTCCCCTTCAGTCACTATCACCACTGTCCCACTAATCGCAACATCTACAGCCCCTAGGAGTGTGCTTTGTAACATGTATTTCTATAAAATTGTAAATATTTTCTTTAAAAAGTATTGATCATCTCTAAAATACACATGATCCCTAGTGAAATCCTTTCTAACTTCCAGGCATCATGGACTCATGCTCAGGGGGCTGACCAGCTGCCCTCCGGCTTCTCTTAGGCAGCTCATCCACAGAGAGATGAGACTGCTGCCTTCTTCTCTGCAGAGACATGGCGCTGAGGGTGCCTCCCACCCCATCTGCCCTGAAGCCTCTCTCCAGCGTGGGCTTCCTTGGTGCAGACTGTTCAGGATGGTTTTGCTGATGGCTACAGACAGCTCTTCACCCAATGTTCTTCTCTTTCCCTGTATTACCCTCCAATCTGTCTTCTTGGTGGAGATTTGAGGAATTTTCATTCCTAAGTGCTTCTTAATTCTAGCAGATTAACATGCTTTTGAACAGTGGGAAGAGCTCTTCTGGGAGCTATTCTCTCACCTCTTTCCATGCAGGAGGTTCTCACAGGCATGCCTCAAGATGTGCGGGGACATCCGGGACATCCCCGGGGCAATTCTGCTGGCTGCCCAGGCCATGGTTCTGGGGAGGCCTCCACCAGCTGGACTGGTAGAGGCTCACATCTCCAACCATGCTGGAGGTTCTCCAGGCACAAGCCTAACTCTCCTCTGTAATTTTTGCTTTTCAATCTTCTGAGATTCACACATGTTTAAAAAAAGGCCCTGCTTTAGTGACACACTACTGAACACGAGGACTGTTGATGAAGCTCATTGTCGTGTTGTTCTTAGGATGTCATGGGGTATCCTTGGGGACTTTTGGGGACAAGATGTCTGCAGAGAATTTGAAACAATAACAGATGTGACTAAGAGTCAGGCTACCTTGTGTTATACCTGAACCAAGAAATTCTAAGCCATGGGATTAACCAAACAGCCTGCCCTGCTGGGGAGACAGCACCCCTGGTCTGTCCCCAGCCTTGGTTCACTCTTAAGCAGAAGTTGTATTGAAGATTAGCATTCTGCACATCACACTCCTTCTATTTCCAACACATGCACAGGAGTGCGGGCGCGCGCGTGCACACACACACACACACACACACACACACCCCACATATTCCACAATTGTGAAATTGTGGGGTGTTGACTTTTGGTTCACTGATGAAGATCAATGTGCTCACCCTGCTCACAGGCTCCGCCCAGCAGGACCCCCCCCAGCTGGACATCTTCCCTTGTGCTCCCCAACATCTGTCACAATCACTGGGCTGTGTGCTGCAAGAGCTGATCCACACACTCCAGGATCACACAGCCTTCCCGCTGGCTCTGACCGCTGGCTCTGACCGCAAGGTGGTCGCCCCCTGGTGGCCTCCTGCCTCTGCTACTTTCATGCTGCACTTTGGCAGCAAGATCCTAAAGATTCTAGAGCATTTCCCCCTCCAAACCCACCATCTCCTGAGCCACCTGGACTCGGGTCTGTGAAAGGAGCCACTCTCGGTAGCTCTCCGAGAAGCGCATCTGCTCCCTGGCGTGCACGAGGGTCCTGAGCAGCCCCAGCCCCTCCAGCAGCTCCAAGGAGCCTCTGGCTCTACTTTATGTGAAAGGGAGAGCACATGGCAAACAGAAGCACCCCTGCAGCAAGCCAGGCTCAGCGAAAACCTTGGGCCTCCTTCCGCAGCGCGCACTCCATAACTCTTCAATGCAGTTTGGAGTAGTTGCACACTTTCTGCCTGTGCGGACCTCGCTGCACGGCCTCAAGAAGCAGAGTTGTGAGTCCCAGCACCCCGGCCCCGGCCCCGGGACACTGCCACAGAGCTCCCGAGCTCCTGAGGTCGCTTTTTAACTGGCCACGCCCCAGCACGTGTGGTGGCCTGGCCATGCCCGCAGGCTGCGGTCCCCTCACGCCTGCACCCCGCTCACGTCAGGCCTTGCTCCTCTTCCTTTTCCCCTTGTAACTTCTCTCCTTTCCTTCATGTTGACAGGGACTTCTTTCAGTCAGGAGCCCAGTGTTCGAAGCCACCAGGGAGGCTGCACGAGAGGCAGACATGGTATTTTCCGTTAAATAAAGCTGTGCGAATTCATCCTTGGAAGGTCATTTCTTTTCAGCCTGGCAGCAGTACTCCGTGTGTGTGTGTGTGTGTGTGTGTGTGTGGCCCATACAGGATCCGAGAAAGGAAGGGAATCCATTTGTCTCCCGCATGAACTCACAGGCAAAAAATGAAGCCACCGGTGCTTGCGCCCAAGACCCTGAGCTCAGCTCTGGGCGCCCACACCCCCAGCACCCGAGATCCTCCCGCGGACGCAGCCCCGGGCTGGCAGTGGGGCAGGGCTGGCTGCGCCGCCGCCACAGAGGACGCTGCGGCAAAGTGAGCGCGGAGGCTCTATCTCCGTGCGGTCCAGAGCGCTGCGCGCAGCACCCCAGGGGGCCACAGGGCGCCTTCCGAGCTCGCATGCCGAGCCCTGTGTGTCTGTGTGCAGCTGTGAGTCAAGGTCCCTGTGAGCAGCTCCAGGCCGTGTGTGAGGTCCCTACAGCCTGGGCGTGTGCAGCGCAGTGGAGCCCAGAACCCCACAGAAGTCCCTCCGCCACTCAACACGACAAATACAAACAAAGTCCTTGAATCACTGAAGTGTGATATTCATAAAAGCCCAAGAACACACTCCTTAGAGAATCAGAGTTCTTTGATATTTAAATTTTCCAGTATATCTTAGAAAAGGAGCACACTGAAGCTCGCAGGAGCGGATATTCGCGCAGCTCCTCCGTCGTTGCCAGGTGATCTTTCAAAAGCAATTTGATTATCGCTCGGGCTCGTGGCTTCTCTGGGATAAGTAATAGGTTAATTAGTATTTTTCTTTCCTTATCAAATTAAAGCTCCTTTCCTGAACAAGGCTAGATTTTGGTTTCTAAAAATGAATAGGATGCTTGTCTTTAATGTATATAACCAAAACAATGGCCTCTTGCTAGCACAGTTAAGACAAAAACCATACTACCGGCTCGACTCGGCATTTTCCAGATGAACGCCAAAAATCCGTGACGGTCTAAGGAAATGAGAACCAAGTGCCTGATGCTGGCTATGGCCCGTGCTGCCTGAGCTCTCATACCCGCAGGTCCCAGATGCACAGTGTGTCAGGCAGTGCACGGTTGAACCTGAGCAACCCGGTCTTATTATTAACAGGCTTAACGAACCAGGAGCATGCTGAAACACCTCGTCTTCCACTAGAGTGAAGCTGAAGACAGCGCCCAGCGACCCGTGCTCGCCCGCGTCTAGGCGTGCACCCTGAATGTCCACACTCCAATTAAGAGTCTAAAGCATTTGCAGCAGGCCCTACATTTTCCTATTGCACCCCCACCTTCCCACCAATAGACACTATCTGGTTTCTTTCATTATTCTCGAACTTCTTAAATGTTGGATTATAGAGCATATCTTTTTCTGCCCAGGTTCATTCATGCCAGGCATAAAACTTCTGCCTGAGAGTCACCTTATGCTATGAGTGGGGGACATGTGGGCCCTTTTATTTCCTTTTCATGTTACTGGAGATAGAGCCAGGCGTGGTGGCGCATGCTTGTAATCCCAGCACTTGGGAGGCTGAGGCAGGAGGATCGTTGTGAGTTTGAGACCAGCCTGAGCTACAAAGTGAGCTTAAGGCCAGCATAAACTGCACAGTGAGGCCCTGTCTCAAAAAGACCAAAAAAAAAAAAAAAAAAAAAAAAAAAAAAAAAAAAAAAAAAAGAAAGAAATGTTACTGGAGATATAATGAAGGCCTTTGCACTGAATTACATTTCCAGCCACTTCTAAACTTTTTATGTTGAGACAGGGCCTTGCTCGATTATCAAGTTGACCAGGCTGGGATTCAACTTGTGATCCTCCTGCCTCTGCTTCCCAGAGTGTTGAGAGTGCAGGTGTGCACTACCATGCCTGGCTAAATGAAGCCGTCATTGCTCACTGCAATGTATGACTGGCTCTGTCCACCATTCATATGTTGGAACTCAGATTCCTATTGCATCACTATTGAGAGATGAGCAGGTCATTAGGGCAGACACACCAAGAGCTACTCACCGTCTTTCTGCTGGGTGAGGACAAAAACAGGACAGGCTACAGGGCAGAAGAGCTGGCACCAGCTCTGGTTGGCATCTGGGTCTTGGACTTTCACCTGTGCGTTTATCAGGAACCTCTTCTCTAGCCCAGGCGACACCACCACCCTGAATGTGCCCGATCTCATCTGTTACAGCAGCCCAGCATGACTGAGATGCTCACTAATAATTTAGGGTATGCATAGAGCACTCTCACTTAATACATGAGCTTACTGATCAGTGGCCAGGATTCTCTGTAGCTTGGAATTGCTATGACTCAGACTAATAGAAACTGTCATGCCAGACGTTCATTTTTGGAGGGAAATACTCAGGCCAACAGTCTGTTGCATCTGGGAAGTATAAACCCAGATGGATAAGAAACCTACAGACAGCTCTGCCAATTGGCTATACATAGTACACTTGCCCACAGCATGCAGGGTTCATGCAGCTTTCCCTCCTTGCCACCTTTGGTGTTGACACCAGTGAGTGTCACCAGTGTAGAACTTAGTGATATGCAAGGACAATACACTGCTGAAATTTAATTTTACAGGGTATTACGGTGTCTATCTAGATGTCCCCCGAAATCCTCATGCACTCACAGATAGGGCTTTGGGGAGTGATGGGATTGGGGGTGAGTAATACTGGATTGGTCTACTCACTGGCTTAGCATAGCTCTGGGTCCAAGTGATGGATTTGCTGAAGAGGGAAGACCCAGCCTGGGTGAGGGCGGCGCTAAGCACTAAGCTCGCAGCCTGGATAGAATCAAAAGGAAAGGAGGAAGCCGTGTTGCCTCCTACCTGCCATGCCATGGATGGTTCCTCCTTTGCTGGATGCCTCTGCTGTTTACCCAGTCCTTGGAATCAGCTAACTACTGACTGAATCTTCTATAAATTGTGAGCTAAAATAAACCTTTCCTTCTTTAACTTGCAGGTATCATGTATTTTGCCACAGCAAAGAAAAAGTAACTAAGAAACATGGGTACCTCAAGATATAAAAGTTGCATGTGCTTGTGGGATTTACTGGGGTTTTAATTGATGTAGTCTACCACGAATAATGCTGAGCCTTATTTTCTGTGCATGCTCATGATGTACGTATTCGTTATAAAGCCCATAGTCAAGCCTTTTGGGTATGTGATTTGTAGAACTTCTTACATACCGTAGACACAAATCCTTCATCACGTATATGGAATAACTTTTTTTTTTTTTGTCTTTTTGAGACAGAGTCTCACTATGCAGTTCAGGCTGGCCTTAAGCTCACTTTGTAGCTCAGACTGGTCTTGAACTCACAACAAGCCTCCTGCCTCAGCCTCCCGAGTGCTGGGATTACAGGCATGCGCCACCACGCCCGGCTATGGAATAACTTTTACAGCTGTGTACTTGACTGTTTTCTTAAGCATATCTTTTGATGAGTAGATAGTTTTATTCTGATTAAGTACAACTGACCTATGTCTCTTATGGTAGAAGCTCCCTGTGTCCCCCAGTGATCACCAATCCTGAGCTTAGAGCATTTTCCACTCTTCTAGATGCTTCATAGCTTTAGCTTTTATGTTAGGTATATGATCCATTAAAAACTAATCATTGCTAGTGATAAGATGTATGAGCTCGAGTTCATTTTTCCCCCATAATTTTATCTAGATCTTCTCCACTTACCAAAAATCAATTGGTTGTGTCCAAAAAAATCAATATGTGTGTCTAAGTCTGGACTCTCTGGAAATAAGTTTCATTGATTATTTGTCTGCTCTTACGCTAATACGGTACTCTATTACTGTAACTTTGTAGACAGTCCTAAAAAGAGGTTGCGGAAGTCCTTAAAGGTTGAGCTTCTTCTTCAAGATTGTTTTAGCTAATTTAGAACTACTGAATTCCTAGGCAAATTTCAGAATCTGCTTGGTGCTTTCTACTTCTCTGTTGGGAATTTTTCTGGGCTTCTTTTAAACCCAAGCATCAAGTCAGGGAGAACGAACGTCCTAACGCTGTTGGTGGCTCTGTGTGTGTGGACAGGCCCCGCTGCTGGTCAGTTTCCCATTTTTATTAATATTTCCTTCTGGTTCCTTTCTTGGTGATCATTTGGCCATTATTTTTCTGCCTTGTTGAAGAGGAAAATTATTTTTGTAGTTTTTTCTATTAATATAAACATGTAAAACTATGAATTTTCACCAGGAACTATTCATTCATTCATTCATTGATTCCTTCATCTATCCAGTTATTTATTTGTTTGTCTGTTTGTTTATGATACCAGGAATTGAATTCTAGAACTGTGCTTGCTAGGCAAGCACTTATTATTTTTTGAAAATTTATTTTAGTCTTTTACTTATTTGGTGCAGGATCTCACTACGCAGCTCAGACTCATGGGGATGCTCTTGTCTCAGCCTCCCCAGTGCTGCAGTTACGCATGGGTACCACTATGCCTGGTTTTGGTGGATGTCTTGGCATTGGGCCAGCACAGCATGAGGTAAAGGGGATCAGACCTAGGTCCTTGCGCTTGCCAGGAAGGTGCTTAGACCACTGAGCTATCTCCCTGGCCCCCAAGAACTATTTCAGCTACCTATCCAAAGCTTTTCTATGCCATGTTTAGTTAGGATTTAGATTCAAATGTGTATTAATTGACTTCTGTAGTTTTCTTTGATTTGTAGGTAAAGAAAATATTGTTTATTTTCTAAATTTGCACTCTCTTCAAATTTTGTGTGTGTGTGAAGGGTCTCTCTATGCAGCTCAGACTCATAGCGCTCCTCCTGTTTTCAACTCCCTAGTGCTGGGCTTACAGGCATGCACCACCACGCCCGGACTCTATCGCCAGCTCAGTGTATCCAGGGGTGGGGCCAGCGTGACATGTGGTGCCAGGGATCAAACCCTGGCCCCTGCACTTACCTAAGCAAGTGTTTAGTCCACTGAACTATCTTGCTGGCCATCAAATTATTTTGATTTGTAATTTATTAACTTAGAGGTCATGAGTTTTATAACTTTTATGATCTTTTGCTTTTTAGACACAATATGAACTTACATAGTGTGAATTCTACTTGTGCTTTGATATATATATATATATATATATATATATATATATATATATGTGTGTGTGTGTGTGTGTGTGTGTGTGTGTGTGTGTGTGTGTGTGTGTTTATCAGATTAGGTGGTTTTTAAAAAATGTATTTGGTACAGGGTCTCATTACACAGCTTGGACTCATAGGGATCCTCCTGTCTCAGCCTCCCCAGTGCTGGGATTACAGGTGTGTGCCACCATGCCTGGTCTTGGTAGCTAGCTTAGCATGCAGAGGGGTGGGACTGGTGGGCGTGTAGTGCCTGGGATGGAATCCTGGTCCCTGTGCCTGCCTAAGCAGACACCTAATCTGCTGAGCTATCCTTCTAGCCCCAGATAAGTGATTAATTCTATACTTTAGATTGTACTGAACTTGTGCAAAATTGTCCCAGCAATTACTGAATGAGTTCTGTTAAAATGTTCTACTATTTGTCTACTTACACAAATCATCATTGTAAAATTTTATTTTGTTATTTATTTATTTTCTTTTTTGATGGCACCAGGGATCAAATTTGGGATCTTGTGCTTACCAGGCAGGCACTTATGCCGCTGAGTTATATCCCTGACCCATTGACAGCATTTTCTTAAACGTACATTTTACAGCTTTGTAACTGTATACATATGTGTCTATTTTTTATGTCTATTAAGCAGTTTTATCATGGTTAAAGGTCTCTCTTTGCCTTTGATAATATTTGTCTTGAAGTCCGCCTGCTCTCGTGTGGACCGCTATAGTGGCTGGTGCTTCATCATTTCTTCATTTTCAGTCTGTCTTTCTCTTTAAAGTGAACCACTGGGAGTGCTATGCACTTAAATCTTGACTGGTGCACCCGTGTTTATAGCAGCACAATTTGCCATAGCTAAAGCTTGGAAAGAACCCACATGCTCATGGGCTGAGGAATGGATTAACAAGGTAGCATCTTGTATAATGGAGTATTACTCCGATAAAAAGAAAGATGAACTCAACCCTTTTATAGATAAATGGATGCAACTAGACCACACTCACAAGTGGAATAAATCAGACCTGCGGCATAAACATCATTTTGTTCTCCCAGTAGAAGAAACCAAAAGCATGCACAAAATTTGAAAAGGACAATAGATTTTATAAAAGGGAAAGAAGCTGCTTAAAAGGAAGAACAATTGTGATGAGGGAAAGGAGAAAAGAAAGAAAAGAAACACACAACACACACACACACACACACACACACACGAGAGCTAATATAGTTTTACTACTAATTGCTACTAATTACTATTGATATGCTGAAAGGACCAGTATCTAATGCTTCACATTTTTATATTTTTGACTAATTTTTCATGTTCATATCTGTTAATCTGATCAATACTTTGAAATTAACAATATGCAATACACTGACCATTATTGATTTCTTATCAATAATGTTTGTTTTGAAATTCTGCATCTTTTTTTGTTCTTTTCTCTTTTTTTTTTTTTTTTTTTCCAGAACCAGGGGTTGAACTCAGGCCCTTGTGCTTGCCAGGCAAGCGCTTATTCTACTGAGTCATCCGTCTCCCTGGCCCTCTTCTCTACTTTTGAGACTAAAACTACATACATTTTTTTGACTACGTGACTACTGTCTTGCTGGCCACTAAGACATTGCTTATTATGTTTTTCTTTTGTGTACACACGCGTGTGCATGCATGTGGTACTGGGGATTGACCTCAGTATCAAGGGTGTAGGAATAGCACCCTCTCTGCTCATCTGGAGAACACAGACACACATAAACAGAGAGCGACACCTAAACCTTGTAGGGATTTCTCCGTGTGCTACCGCAGTGTCTTCCCGCGCCCCAACTCAACAATCAAGTAATCACGTATGAAGGCTTAGTCAACACCTGTCAGACTCAGCCTCCAGTGAGCACAGGGACAGCAGCCAAGCACTGTGCATGTACGTGGGGCGGGCTGGCCCGGGGACGAACCCCAGCCTGGGGAAGAGGAGCGGACGGAGGGCTCCTGGTGCTGGGTTAGCTAGGCTTCTAGTCAGCGAGCGCGTTTCTGGTAAACTTTACATCTAATAAATGAGGCTGTTGAAATGTGCGTTTTCTTTTGCGAAAAATGCAATTCATGAAAATCGAGTCCAGGCTAATGTGACGGATCCTCCAAAGCCTTAGAGTCTCGAGGAGCAACGAGTCGCTCCCTGAAGATGAGCTCGGGACACTTGTTGGAGTGCGTGTGCTGCGGCCCGGTCTTGGCAGTGGATGTCGGATAAAACAGGGAAGGCAAACCGGAAGCCAGCTCTATCCCGACTCTAAGGAAAATGCATTGATCAATATTTTTCCAGGTAGATAACAACCAACTCACATTGTCACAGCACATTGTGTTCCCGCTCTTTTGTAGTGTGTCTTTGTGTCCCACAGGTGCTGCATAACATTATGTGCTCAACTTTCGGGGAGTTTTAGTCAGTATCCTCATCTATACAACTCATGATAACCCAACAGCGAAGTCTTGATGTAGAATAAGATGGCCTGGGCCTCTCACATTACACTCCTTAGGTTCACAGCCTTCTGCCCAAAGGGTTTCGTCTAAGCCCCACATCTCACACAAAGACGAGGTACATGATAGTTTCAAGACCTGAACATTGCTCATTTCAAATGATTACATGGTCAGATCTCGCTGTCTACCATGCGCAGAATACACCGAGAGCCGTTGAACAACTGTCACTGTTCATTTTTTAATGAAAGAATGCTGGAATAGTCATTGCACAAATTAGCAGGACTTGCTGAAGCAGAGTCAACTGGTATGGACGTGGGCCTAAATCTTCATCCACATGCCTTGGGCTTCATCCTCCACCCCCAGCCCTGATTCAGGGGGAGCAACCATGCCCAGTAGCGCCACAGCTCTGGTTTACAATGTCCCTGGAGACATGTTTTTGATACATGATCATCTCTTTCCCTCTGCTACCTTCTGTGGGCCAGACACAGGATGGAACCTGGACACCTTGGGTTGTTTTCTTTTTTTTTTTTTTTTTTTTTTTTTTGTTCTTCATACAGCAGGGGAGGCACCTTGGGAGGCCAAAGCCTGAAAACTCTGTTTGGATGAATTCAGCAGGATTGAGCAGGCAGTGCTGTCCAAGGAGGGGAAGAGCAGGTACTGGCATCCCACTGCATGACGGATGGGACAGACCCTTCTCCGCAGTGGCACTCAGTGCCACCCAGAAGAATCTGTCCAGGCAGTGTCTTAAAGCATGACTAGAATCACACCACTGGATGCAAACCTAGCTGGAAACAGAGATGAATACCTCGAAGAACAGATCCTTTCCTTCTTCAAATCAATAATAGGAAGAACAATAAGTGAAATTCTGGACTACTTTACACAACAGCAAAATACAAATATAAGGAAGACACTTAGTACTGTGGCACCAGAAAAAGTTTGGGCCGGTAGGCAGGCTTGTGATTGCTCTGCGCTGCATGCCAAGACACTTGGCACAACAGTCTACAAGAAGCTTTCCCATGCTCGGCTCTCAGCCGGCTGAGCTCCCCTGGCCCGCCACTAGAAATCACTTGAAACTTTCTTCCAGAGCTGCTGGGGCCCAGAAGCTCATATCTCCTGCCCTGAGTGCAAGCATCCGGAGACAAGCACAGCTTAGCTCAGCTCCTAAAGTTAGTGACAGTTATGCTCAATAATGTCAATTATTATGCGCTTCTCAAATCAAAGACATCAGCAAGCCAAGGGCAATTGTGTTCTGATCTGTCTTTAATGAGCAGCAGGGCACAGGAGGATCTCTGGGTTCGAATCCCAGGTCTGCAGGGGATGTGGCAGAAGGCATGTGGCTGTGGCTTGGCTGGACTTGCTCCCAAGTCAGGGCAGTGGCATTTCCTTCCTGGAGTGCTACCAGATTTAGACGAGGCATCCCAGCCCGATTACCAGTGTGCGCTACCATGGAGTCATCTTGTGCTCTATTTCATTTCAAAGGAGAGAGATCTGACACGCCTTCTGAATCACTCACTTTCATGACAAGTCTTTCTCTTTCATATATGTCAAGATTATTTCAGAATCCTGAGTTCCAGCCTCAACAAAAGGGTACATCTTCATATTTGAGAAGAAAATGATGTTCTTGGGCTCAGCCATCAGACACAGCTTGAGCACAGGAGCAGAGCAAACGGAAATGCTATTTATAATCTTAAATATCAAACTGTTCCCCAAAGTGACAAGATCAATATTGCAGCTCCAGTCTTCTCTCTCCCTGGCAGGTGGGGCTATTAAAATATGAAACAACACATCTTTGGTAAGGAAAAGGTCCCTCAGACAACTCCAACATCCTCCAAAAATCTGAAGTCTCCCTTCTGCTGACAAGGCAGAGGCTGTGGGTTCCAGAAAATCCTTCTCTCTTGGATGAGAATATTTAGCAGGCAGGAGGCAAAGGGTCCCGCCCATCATCTCTGTCACTACCTGCATTGCTGCCTCACTGTCCACACCAAGAGGGGCCTACGGGCTGAGCTGTCCTAGCTGCAGGAAAGCATTCCCTTTTACCCAACTGCTGCTGTAGAAATGGACGGTCCTCTCCCATGCCCCCAGCACTGCTACTTCTATGATGACTTTATGGGAATTTGGGTCCCCTTGATGCACTTCCGGAGGAAGCTGTGTTGTGGTGTGTGCTCCGAGACTCTAAGTACATGCTTGTAATGCCCTTGGGGTGAGGAGCACGCCTGGACAGTTTGACTGGGGGCGGATCTTCACTGGTTTTTGTTTCAGGAGCCTCCAGGAAAAGAAAGAAATGATCAACACAAAAGAGTGATCAAGGGACCTAAAGACAAGAGTGACCAGGGCAGCAAGGAGGGAAGCAGAAGGCATGGGGTCCCAGGTGGTGTCTGCCCATCACCAAGCTCCTTCCCAGTCCCACACAGCCCATGCGTGTCCAGCAGTGGATTCTGCTTTAAAATGGGCATCTTGCATTTGAGACTTTAATTACTTTTTGCATCATTAGTTGAGCTGCTGTGAACTCTATTTATGGATTCTATGTTCAGCTGAGAGACAGCAGTGCCAGTCTCCCAGGTGGGGTAATTCCCCAGTCACTGCACTTCCCAAGGAGGTTGTGCTGCAGCACGAGCACTGAGACACCGAGGAGGTACTCAGCATGCCCTAAACCCTCAGGCCTGGAGTCTCCAAGCCAGCTAGCACAGGAGGCTCAAAGGCAGCGGGAAGAAACACCGTCCCCAACCTGACCCCACCCAGCTCTGGATGTTTCCAGAATTCTGCCCCAGCTTCTGACCAGATCAGCATCAAGGAGCACAACTGCTGCTCCTCCCTCATGCCCTCTCATCGCTCTTCTCTCATGCTCAATATAATATTTAAGTCATCACCAGTTGTCTTAGTTGCTGTCTCATTTCTAGGACAAAATACTTGCCCTGCAAGTTGAAGAAGGAAAGGTTTAATTTACCACACAGTCCGTACAGTTCTCAGGCCACTGTTGTCCAGTTCCACAGCAGGGTGCCATGGCAGAGGAGCAATGGCCCACAGCAGGGCAGGCAGGAGGCAGCAAGGCACCGAGGGAGAAAGGTGGCTGTGTGGTAGCTTCCAGGCTGCACCTGCGACCTGCGCCGCCCACCGGGCTTCCCCTCCCAGCACCAACCCCGCTATAAACCCATCTGTGCCCACACTGTCACACAGCATGATCTATTCCCTTCCCTAAAGCCTCCCCTCTGAGCACGTGAGGTTATGGGGGAACATCTAGATGTAAGCTACAGCAACAGGCATTTAGACCCCTCTGGGAAAGAACTGGAGGATGTCTACACACAGGTGTGCAAGGGGAGGAACCAAAGAGAGGCTACAGAGACCCCCAACCAGGCTGGGTGGGGTGCTCAGGAAATCCCAGGGCTACATACCATCTTATCCCCTCGCTTACTGCCTGGGCTGGGGGCTCTGCCATGGGGATTTCTGTGAGCACAGTTATCTGACAACCTAGTGGAAGACATGGTGCCTGCGATGTGCCCGCCCCAGCAACACCCAGCCTGAAGATGTCGGAGGATGGATGCTGGGCACGGGCCTGTTTTCACCTGCTCACAATCTGAGGCTTCCATGGAGTCACGGAAAGCATGGATCGGCTGGACACATGGAGGGCGTGGCCAACCTCACAGGGTGACAGCTTAGCGAGGAAGCAGGGGCCAGCTCTTCGCTAGCCAGTGAGTGCCACTGCCTCTTCAAAGGAAGAAAGGGAATCTTTCATTTAGGAGGAAGAGAATATCCAAAGCATTTAAATACTGTTAAGATTATTGGTTTAAATCTCAATTTTCAGTACATAAAATTATGGTGAAGTGGTTTACTTGGGTATCCTGGAAACTTGGATTCATAATAAAGTGAAAATTTAAATAATATTCAGTATGACGTGCCTGAACCCACCAGCAGACATAAAATATAGCATGGCTTATTCATAGGAAAAGCCAGAATAGAATATATGACATTTAGTTTTTCTTTCTTTCTTTTTTTTTTTTTTTTCAGAACCAGAGATTGAACTCAGGCCTTTGCACTTGCCAAGGAAGGGCTTATTCCACTGAGCCATCTCCCGGGTCCCCAACTTTTAGTTTTTAAGAGTGTTTCCCAGTGTACCAGATACTTCTCTACACAATCTAATGATTCACCGAACAACTTATTGTTACAACCTCCCTATGAGCTTGGTGTGATTTGTTAATTTCATTTAAAGATAAGACCACTGATTTATTCCCCCTTTTTTGTTTTGTTTTGTCAGAGATAGGTGTTCCATTGCTGTTAGAGAAGCTGTATTTGGAGAAATCTTTAAAGGACCATTTCATACTTGATGCCCATCCAAATACTGTAGGTACTTGAATTCAGCAAAATAACCCAATGTAGTCCAATAGTCCATAATAGTAGTGAGTTACCAGCACAACTGGCAATTGTCTGAAGTTCTTTTTTTTTTTTTTTTTTGTCTTTTTGAGACAGGGTCTCACTATGCAGTTCAGGCTGGCCTTAAGCTCACTTTGTAGCTCAGGCTGGTCTCGAACTCATGACAATCCTCCTGCCTCAGCCTCCCGAGTGCTAGGATTACAGGCATGCACCACCACGCCCGGCTGTCTGAAGTTCTTGACTTGATCCTTTTACAGCTCAACATATTTATATAGCTTTCCTTTTTATACCTCGTGGTTACACTTTTCTGCTGGATGGTTAAGACCAAGTTAAAGCAAGACCTATAAATAAAGGGCAGTTTTGTAGTGTATACCTACATATATACCATATGTACATCTATATATGGGGCCCTTTCTCCTCACTTCACATGTCCTCAGGGCATCTATTGCCTTGCAACCTGCCAGGGACCTGGCACTCTCTATCTGCAAACTGCACTTGGGATGGCTGGCTCAGTGGCACATGTCTTGGCCGGGGTTGGAAACAGGACAATTGCAGGTGTAATTGGGCCATGCATGTGTAGCCTGCGCCTCCTCTATTATTTCCTAAATCCTACATTTGTCTGTAATAGTCTGGGAAGAATGTCCAGAGCAAGCCCTGCCCAAATCTTTCCTGCCTTGCTTAGTCATCCCTGTTCTATACCCAAGATCCATTGCTCTGCTCTAATAAAGAACCACAGGCCAGGAGGATTAAGTTACAGAAATCCTTCTCCCATTATCCTCAAGATGGGGCTGAGACCCAAGGGTGGAAAGTGCTGGTTCCCCAGAAGCAGTGAGCAGGCTCTCTGTGCATATCTGTCTAATGCCCTCTGTCACAAGGACAGCAGTCGCATGGATTAGGATCCTTGCTAGCTGGGTCTGACCTCATTAAGCTGATTACATCTTCAAGGATCCTCTTCCCCAGTCAGGCCACATTCGGAGGCACTGAGATCAATGCCTTTCACAGCAAATGTGCTAAGTGTGCTTAACATTTGTCACAGTAGTCTGTGAGCCCCTGGACCATGGAGCCTCACTGCAGAGATGAGCACATTATTCCTGAATGAATGACCCAATGAATGAATGAACCAATGAATGAATGACTCAATGAATGGATGAACCAATGAATGGATGAACCAATGAATGAATAAATGAATGAATTCTTGCCCAACTTCTTACTCTCCCCAACTACACACAATGCATAACTACATCCTGGTCCTAAACTGGCAAGCAAGGGCACCTTCTTCTCTTGTCTAGCATCTCCCTGGAAATGATGTCTGCATTCCTAGTTCTCAGGCCACCCTGGCTCCCAGCTGGTCAGACCTACTCTCTGTGCAGATTCCCACACACTTCACAGTTTCTTTTTGGGGCTTCTTCATGAGATAATTCTAATCCTGTTTCTCTCTTCAGAACAGCAACTACGATGGCTTATTTTTGTCACCAGCAGCAAATTTGGTAGCTTGTACCATAAACAGCTATGAGCTTGAGAGCCTCCTTGCAGAGTGTAGTGCTGTGCACTCCTTGCTCTGCAGCTCTTGCACTATCTAGCCCATCTGTATTCCCTCTGAATTATGTGTAATTGATCTCAGCTGCCTTTCCTTGACTTCTGGCTTCTTCCTGTGCTCCTCAGGCTTGGCAGCATCAAGATTCCAGCTCAGATACAGGCAGCACAGCAGATATAGACGGCTGATGTGGCCAGTACGGGTCTGATGGGTTTTGTCCAGACATTTAATGTCTGAACAAAGGTTTGTGCAACAGATAAGAAACACTGACCCAGACACCCGCTGTAGAAGGCGGGCACACGATGTCACCTCCCTCTTTGCTCCTGGAGTGAGGCTATTGTGCTCCACTCTGCCTCCAGGAGTCACAGTGAACCTCAAGGAGACAGGAATCATGAGAGAACTTGTGACCAGGGTGAGGCCTGTATGTCGTGCTCATCTCCGGGGGGCTGCTCTGCTTTGCAGGGGCTGAACCTCATCCCTAAGAGATGTGGGCTTTTGCTGTCATGGATGAGCACCCCAGATGAAAAGTCTGCCTGCCTGAACCTGCAGGTGTGTCCACGCCACAGTCTGTTTCTGAGCTCTGGAGTTTGCCACAGTGCCCTGCTTCTGTGCCTGCACCCCTAGGGCTGGCTCCTGGAAGCATGAGTCACTGGACAGCATCCCAAGTACTGGACAGCATGGCTATTTCTAGTATCTGTACCCGATCTTACCTCACCCTATTTTCTCCACCAGCTGCCCTGTCTTCTTAGGACCTCTTCCAGGTCCTGCCTCTTTCCACCAGCCCAGAGACAAGTGTTCGTTCTCAAAGTGCTGAATTCTGAAACACAATGCTGATGGAGCCCAAATCCATCCCTGCACGTGCCTGACAAAGCCCACTCTGAGCCTTACAACTCCAGGACAGGACCATGGACAGCTCCATCCCTGGTCCAGGAAAGGTGGTGGCAAGGTTGACTTCAAAGGCCAATCTGTCTTTTTTTTTTTTTTTTTTTTTTATTGTTATTAATTTCATTAAGAAATAAATAGCAATGAGACAGTTTCAAAATAGGTTTGTAGGATAGTTACAATAATTAATATTTTGACTATTGTCTTCATAGTAATTATTCAGAGGATAAGATGTTGACATGATATCTAGTCTAAACACTATTAGTAGAAATCTTCTCATTGAACTAAGAGAAAGTAGCTGCATATCTATTTGAACTATTTTGTAATATATATGTATATATATATACATATACATATATATATATCTCACATAACAAATACTTAATAAAAATTATTAATTGAAATGTCAATAAAAGGCCAATCTGCTCAAGCAAGTGAAAATCATAAATGAGCTGCAGATAAGCTTTTGGAGCTGGGTGTGGGGTGTTCTGGGGCCTTCTGGTGTGAGCTCCTGGCAGGCTTTCCCTCACCTGGGACCACTACGTACTCCAGGATAAAGGAAATGGGAAGTTTGAGTAAAAACAAGGACACAAAGATGCAGGTGGGACACAGACAGAGTGAGAGTGAAGAGGACACGGGCACAGGGCTGGAGCGCACGAAGTCAGAGGAGAAGACTGCGGGGGCAGGCGGCAGCACAGCCAGGCGGCAGGCATCATCTTTGAAAACACCGATGTCAAGCCGACCTCGATCGCACCCTCTGCTGGGCTCCCCCAATCATCATCTCTGCCCATTTCTTGCCCCTCCCAGGCCCATCTCGGTTCCTCCTACAGGTGGGGAAGGCCATCCTTTTCTGAGTGGCTCACACTGACCTTGCTGGGTCACTGTCTTCACCTACTCTTGCAGGACATTAAACCTTGTCATTCCAGAGGTGGCCACAAAAGCAGCCAGTACAGGCTGCACTCTAGAAGACACCCAAAAGGTTCAGTTGTCTATAAATGGTTGCAAAAGTGACCTTTTCTCCAGGTTTCTTTCACTGATGACCACAAGAATATTCCCGGAAGAGAGAGACAATGAAACTTGAGTCCTGCCCAGCAGAGGGAATGGGCTGTGTGATGGTAGGAGGTAACAATGTCTCTTCTTGGGGACAAAGAGACGGAGAGAAAGAAGGAAGCAACTCATGGAGATGCTCATGATGGCCACGGGACTTCTGGAGCCATCCACATGACTCAGTTCACTCCTCTGTGCAGGAGGCTTCTTCCTCATTGTAGCCCGGTATAACTGGAGCAGTCTCCTACAATGCCTTAGGCAGAAGGGTGCGTGGTGAGCGTTCACTAAGGAGGACTTTGAATTCCAGTAGTGAGGCTGCGCATGCCCGACAGGGTGGGACTGGAAGCCAGCATGCAACTGAGGCAGCCAGACCTCGAAGCGCACATCAGCAAAAGTCCTGGAGTCAGACTGTCTCCCTTTCCTGTTTCTCAATAAGTGGTATAAATAGCTATGGAGAAACCCCTGAAGGAAATCTCTGTGGATGAAGCAAGGGAATTTTGTAGGGGAAGAAAATGAAGTGCATCTTTGTACGCATCCCCCCAAGCCCATTCACTCTGTTAACAGCAGGCAGTAACCATCTCTGCTCTTTCACTTCATATTCCTCAGAGTGATGCAAGGAACCATCCTGGGAAGCCCCGCACTGACACACTGGTGAAAGGGGACCAGTGAGAGAAGGACTGAAAGGAGAAGAGACTTTTTAGGAGTGTCATGAGGAGTTTTCTCTGCGCCTCAGCTAAGCCTGTGATGCCCTCAGGTTGAACCTTCGGTGCTCGCAGGCTCCTTTCTCCCTGGACGAGGCCCCCAGACTCCAGAATCCAGCTGGCCTTCAAGCTCAGTGCACAGTCTCGGGGCCCAAGTCCAGCCATCTGGCTCCAGCCTTACTATGTTCTGCTGCCTGTCTGGTTGCCTTCTGCCCTGCGGTGCTGATCCTGACCAGAGCCAAGTGTTGATGTGACTTCACTGCCACCTTCTGAGTCACCACCCCATCCTAACTGCACCCATTCCCTCAGCCAGCCGCTGGGAGGCTCCCGCCTGCCAATTTTGGAGTCTCCCAGGTGGGACATTCTTCCTGCCTGTGGAGTCCGCACTACTACTTCATGCTGGTCCCCAGAGTGCACGGCCGCTAAGACCTTGCCTGCCATGCTGACGGGCTGAGGGGCGCTGGGACGTGGGACATGTTCTGGGCCTTCCTACTCAGAGCTGGCTTCCAAGGCCCAGGCCCTCAGGGGAGGGAGGCCAGCAGCAGGAGGAAAGAGGCCTGGGAGCATGCCTGTGCTCTGCCCCCAGCCAGATGCAGGCAACAGCGCCCAGCTGCTCACGGGTGGAGCTAGGTCACCTGCTCTTGGGAAACCTGGGACCCTATCTTATCACTCCAAATCTTTTTAAAGTAAAAGCATCAGGCTCAGTCTAAAGTACTCATGGGGCGCAACTGGACTGCAAAGAACAATTTGGGAATTATTGATCCAAAGATCTTAGTTGATTATTAATTCTATTAAGGTTGGGCTATGAATGGAGTTTCTAATATCTATTAAATCTGCTGGTGCTTGAGGGATCAGGAAGAATAACCCCCAGTGATAATTCTGAATGGGAGACTGTTCATTATTATTGATTTTGCATCTCTTAGTTTCCTCCTGAACTCTCTAAGCAGGTTAAACAAATGATAACCATGGTGAAGGACTGAGCTGGAACCAGCCTAATTGGCTCCCAGGGAGCCAGGGCTTTCCTGTGTGTCCTGGGAATGCACGTAAGTCCATGGTGAGTTTCACCTCCCAGGGGGTGGATGGACCTGCCCGGTGCACTCTGGGCCAGCAGGATGGCTGGGGTCACCCTTCTCGCCTGCCCTGGAGTGTGTGTGTGGCCAGCTGAGCAGAGTGCAGGAGGTCTGGGCTGCCAAGACAGGGTGAAGGGGAGGTGTGGTAGAGTGTCAGGCATGAGTGGGAGGCTGCTTGTGACTCCTTTTGTCCAGCTATAGGACAAACCGCATGAGATCTATACTGGTAACACATTTTAAAGCACACATTACAATGTTCCTAGCAACAGGCGCAGTGCTGTCCAGTTGATCTCCAGAAGTCATCTCCTGCACGACGGACACCTGTTCCCTGCAGAACGTTGCCCCTCCCCTACTCCAGGCAGCCATCTCATTCCATTGTTCTGGGTTTGACTGCTTTAGTGTGCCCTGGAAGTAGAATCGCACTGTGGTCATCCTGTGTGTCTGGCTCCTTTCGCCTAGCATGGTGGCCCTCACTTTCTCCCATGTCAGAGCATGGGATGGGATTTTTCCTTCTTATGGCTGAATAAATATATCCATAGATATACCCAATAAAGCTATCTGTCAGTGAGCATGTAGGGTGTGGCCTTATCCTGGCTTCTGTGAATAGCACTGTAACAAATACAGCATGGAAAGGACTTTGAGATCCTAATTTTGCTTCTTCTTTTGGATAAATAAGCAACAGCGGGATTGCTGAATCCTATGATAGTTTAAAGTTTTTAAGGAAATCCCATTCAGAGAACACACCCTCGTCTGTGATGGATGGTGAATGGGCAGAAAATATGGACAGTTGTCACCACCAAGTCTTGGCCACATGAGCTCAGCTTCTGCCAGCCAGGACAGAGCCGTGCTTTGTTTGCCTGTGGGCATGTCACCTTGGCGAATCTGCATCTGGCTTAATGGGCGGCCTGGAGCCAGGAGTCTCACGCAGCGGGAGCAGGCGAACGTATAGTGTACAACCGTGTGCAGCGCCTGTAGAGCCCGCAGAGCAGAGGCCGAGACGACTTCCATCAGCGGTCACTTCTCCCCCCCCATTTCTTACTCGGGCTCCTACCATCACCATTTGCTTCCAACTTTCTCAAGGGTAAGCATTAAAAACGAGTTGCCTCACATAGAATTTATAGATGATGTACAAAATGACCACCAGAACACCTCACATGACCTGTAAAGTTGGGGTCACCTGACACAGCACACCTATCATGACCTGTGCAAATACAGAGACAAGAGTTCACGAGGCAGAGAAAGCAATGCAAGAAATAATATTCTTCATCCGGCCAATTTAGAGAAAGATCCTTATCTAGTGCAAGATAGCTATGACCCATAGCTATGTGGAGATCTATATGTTCTTTGTTTTATTCTCGAATGCTCCTTTCTTTTGCCCTCAACTGATCTGCGAAGGCAACCTGCTGGCCCTGGAGCTACAGCAAGTGTAGGAATGCTGGGATTTGAGTAGGGCCCTGGGAGTGGCACAAAATCAGGCTGCTGGGGGGGGTAACAGGTGACAGAGCAGGAGTAAGAAATGAGAGATGTGCAGAACGCCTGGAGTCTGAGCTGGTTGGATGTTATGGGGGGGCAGTAAGGGAAGACCAAAGTCGGCTCAGGGGGGCAAGCTGGCCTTAGATTCTCCTGCCAAACTTTCTGTTTCCAGTGTCATAGAATTCAACGGAGAGACAATTCTTCATTTCCCCACTTAGCTAACCCAGGGAGAATTCAATTCTCAAGTTGTCTCTCCTAAAAACATAAAATGGCCATATTTATGCCGGGAACGTTCTAACATAACCATTATCTCTGAGAGGGGCCTGGACCCTTCCAGCACTCCGGTCCCCCTTGCTCTAACTCAGTGGATGTTAATGGCAGTTCTCAGATGCTAGTTCCAGGCAGCATTCTCACAGTGCCAGGCTGACCTGGATGCCTCAGAGAGCAATGAGATCATTCTAAGAACCATTTTAATAAAAATTTCAGGAGTTAAGCCACCTTCCTGTGCCTTATTATATAATAAAAACCTAGGCCACTGAGTCATAGGACTGAAAGGTCACTGAATAGACTACTTGATGAAAGTCTCCAAAGAAGAAAGTGAGGTTGGAGTTGGGGGTTTATCCTCAGCCCCAGCAGCTCCGCACTGCTCCAAGGCCTCCCAGTCAAACTTTGTTATCGAGTCCTGTGGCAGAGCTAAGAGGAGAGACCTCGGATTGTTTAGCGACCTTAGAAGCCCTGCAGGGAACAGATAGGCCCAGCTGCAGTTTTCTGCCTCTCCACCACATGAAGACACAGATCCTTTCTCAGCAAGAACACAAGGACAAGACCCCATCTCCGAAGCAGAGAGCAGTCTCGCCAGACACCCAACCCACCATTCTTAGGACCCTGCACTCCCCATCTTCAGACCATGAGAAACAAGCTTCTGCTCTTCACTCAGACTCAGGCATTCCACTTTCATGCCTTAACTGACCTAGCACAGGTTGGAACCTGTCAGATACAGGTTGTGTCTGGGTTCCGCTTGAAACCTCTGCCTGTTTTCCACACATCTGAGTGGACGCTGCCAAACTGGACACCTCTGGATCAAGGGAAGCCACAAGGTGAAGAAGAAAGTGGCTGCCCACAAGGCTGTCCCACAGAGCCCTGGGTCTCTAAAGGAGCAACCGAAGCCCAGTTCATGCCTTCCTTTCCAAAGGAATATGAAAAGGGCTGCTATGCCTGGCATATTTATGTGCTGTCTCGGTCTATTTGGAGCTGTAGCAATGAAATATATGAATCCAGTCGTCTAGACCAGAAGTTCATTTCTCATGACTTGGGGGGCTAAAAAGCCCAAGAGCATGGTGCTTGCAGGCTTCCTAGCAGGAGCTTTTGCCCTTCCTTCTCACTTATCTGAAAGTGGGAGGCAGAAAGGGGCACGGTCCTAGTTGTCTCCCTTGGTGCCATGACATAGCTCCTGATGTCCACATGTTCACTTAAGGAAGAACAGTTGTCTTTGGCTCGTGTTCTGATCCATCATCAGCTGGGTCCAGAGCAGGACAGTGTGGCCACAGTGCTGGGTGGAGGGCAGCTGCCCATGAAGTAGCGGACAGGCCACAGAGAGAGATGGGGGCGAAGCCAGAAGGGGGGTGAGCCCTGCCAGTCACATCCCCAGGGACCCGCCTCTTCCCATAGAGCCCAGCTTTTAGTAGCAAGTCTGCTACAAAACCCCATCTCCCAATCACCAATGCTGAAGCTCTGCCTCTGAGTGAGTGAAGCTTCCCAGGGACAAGCAGATAGATATAAGCCACACCAGGGGGCTCTCTGCACCTTGTTTTATAAGGGTGTTGCTCTCCACACTGAGAATCGAACCCACAGGATTTAGGCACCTCTTCCAAAGCCTCGGCTCCTGTTCCAACCCTTTGGAGATTCAGTTCTCATTGGTGAAGCTCAGCAGGACACACAGTGCACTCAAGCCAGTGTGCAAATTCACCTGCGACCCAGCGGTGGTTCAGGAGGGCGTTACTTGATTTCCATGTGTTTATGTAGCCTGTGTGGATTTTTGCTACTGAATTCTAATTTCATTGCACTATAGCCTGATAAAAAGCATGGGATAATTTTAATTACTTTGCATTTACTCAAGAATGTCCTATGAGCTCGTACATGGTGTTTGGAGGAGATCCCATGGGCAGCTGAGGAGACCATGACATCTGCTAGGAGTCACCAAGACAACCCAATGGCCAACATCACACCAAACGCCCCAAACTGAAAGCTCCCACTGTAGAATCAGGCACAAGGCAAGGATGCCCATTCTCACCACTCTTAGGCAGCTAGTTCAGGAAGCATTAACCAGAACAACTATACAAGAGAAAGAAATTCAAGGAGTAAAAACAGGAAAGGAAGAAGATTAAACTATCATTATTTGCAGATGACAAGAGACTCTCCATAGAAGACCCCAAAACTCAACTAAAAGATTTCTAGATCTAGTACCTGGTACATTTTCCACACTCAAAAATCAACAGCCTTCCTGTATGCAAATAAGAAACTCATTGAGAGAAGTGAGGGGAGCCGTGCCTTTTACAATAGCATCCAAAAATGAAATACTTAGGAATCAATCTAAGAAAGGAAATAAAAGATTCTTGCATTGAAAACTACAGTACTCTGAAAAAGGAGATGAAAGAGGATATCAGGAAATGGAAAGATGTCCTTGCTCTTGGGCAGGAAGAATGAACATAGTAAAGATGGTCACATTCCTGAAACTATCATAAAGATCCAGTACAATCACAGTCAAAATACCAGTAGCATACCTCACAGAACTAGAAAAAAAAAATACTAAAATTCATTTGGAACCAGAAGAGGGCTAGAATAGAGAAAGAAATTCCAAGCAATAAGGCAAGGCAAGAGGCATCACAATCCCTGAGTTGAAATTATACTACAGAGCTATAGTGATTAAAAAAAAAAGGGGGGGGACAATGTAGTACTAGCAAAAATGCAGACCCAGAATCAATGGACCAGAACAGAAGATGTGAAACAACTCCAGATACGCTCTGTCATTTCATCTCTGGCAAGGGGGCCAAACACCCTCACTGGAAGGAAGACAGAGCCTGTTCAATAAACGGTGCTAGAAACCCTTACTTTCCACATAATAAAGACTAAAACTGGATGTCTACCACCATGTACTAAACTAAAATAAAAATGGATCAAAGATCTAAAATAGAAACATTGAATGTGCTGCTAGAAAAAATAGGTAGAACACTTTCAAGAATTTTTTAATGTAGTTGGTACAGGTTCTCACTACGCAGCTTGGACAGTGACCCTGCTGGCTTTAGCCTCCCCAGCCCTGGGATTATGGGCCTGTAGCACCAGATCCAGTCTCCGTGACTCACTCAGCGTGCAAGGGGATGGGGCTGGTTTGGCATGTGGTGCTGGGGATTGAGCCCCGGCCCTGAGGTGCTCAGTCTGCAGAGCTATCTCACCAGCCCTTAGTAGGTAGAACTTTTGAAGAGTAGGAGGAGAGAAAGACTTTATGAACAAAACTCCAGTTGTACAAGAAACACTGCAAACAATCAACCAGAGGGATCTCATTTTATTAAAGCATTTGTGTACAGTAAAAGAAATCATCAAAAGGAGTAAAGAGACAAACCACACACTGGGGAAAAATTTTTTCTAGTTCTTGCTTAGACAAAGGACTGATATCTATAATATATGAAGAACTGAAAAGAAGCAACTCCTCCCCACATTTAAAGACACGATCCAAAAGTAGGCATGAGAGATCCATACACACTTCTCAAAGGACAAAGTACAGACAGCACCTAAATAGATAAAAAATGTTCTGTATCACTGGTCATGCAAGAGATGCAAGTGAAAATAATGCTGAGATTCCATCTCACTCTAGAAGGCCTGGCTATCATCAAGAGACCAGCTGGTAGCAAAGCTGGCTGTGGCTGTGGCGAGGGCCCCCTTCTCCACCACGGTGGGAGTGTAGCCTGGTGCAGCCCCTGTGGAATGTGGAGATGCCTCAGAACACTTGCACTGGAGCTGCAGCCTGACCCAGCTATGTCCTTCCAACCAGACATGCATGTGTTCTCTGGTATAAGAAACTGAAAGTGTGAATGAGGACCAAAGGGTGTAAGAGACATTGCAAAACAGGAAAAACAATTCAAATGGGAAGGGGCACAAGCAGGCAGGCCAGGCAAAGGAAGGAAGGGAAAAGGAAAGAAAGAAAAGAAGGGAGAAATAGAAGGGAAGCTTTTGTAAATAAGAAGGGAGGGGGTAGTAGGGGTGGGAGGGGAGTGGGGGTGAAAGTAAGAACCGGGGCCCAGCACGTTCGGGTATGGGTTCCGTATGATGAACGTGACCACTGTGCACATCTGAACTGTACCAATGAACTTAGTTAATGATGAAAGACTGCATCCAAGTCAGCACTGGGTCCCCTAGGACTTAAAATGTGATGGGCAGAAGCCACAGCTGGGCATTCCTGTCCGCCTCTGGCGAGACCCAGGCAGTGACAACCGTTCTCCAAAAACTGTAGACAGTGACCCAGAGCTGCCAGCTCCCCATGCCCAGGTAAGGAGGCAAGCCCACCATGCAGCTGAGGAAGATGCAGTGCTGTGGCTGCCACGTTAAATAAGAAACTGTCAAGTGGGCAAGATGCGGTTGCCTGGGGAGTCCGTCCTTCCTCGGAAACACCAGCTGAGGGGAGAGCTCGAGGGCAGGAGTGTGCGTGGGCGCGAGCTCACCTCCCAGTCTGGGGGAAGCAGGACAGAATCAGGGGAGATCGTTGGCACAGCTTCCCCACACCTGAGCCCTGCGCTGCCTTAGCCAGCGGGCTTGGCGCCTGGCGATGTAACCTGGTTTGGAGACTGCAGGTGCGGCCGGGCCTCCGAGTCCCCAGGCCTTGGGCAGTGGCTTCGCTGTCCGACCCGGGGTGAGGTGCCAGGCTCCCACCACGCTACCTGACAATCTAATCAGGTCTTCCTTCCCCCACCCCCAGTCAATTCTATCTCAGGGCTCTGCTCGAGCGAATAATTTACAAAGCAAAACTTTGGAATTATTAATGTACCAAAAATTCTGCAAAATATATAGCCCCCACGTAGAGGCCTACTTCGGAAGATCACATCTGTTCAGTATGCATTGAGATGCACATTTCTGATGCCTTTAAACCAAATACTTCATTTATTAAATATAGCATTTGATTTTGTGGATAATTCTTTAAGTTTTAGATCATCTGCTGGGGATCAGAGATGGCCGCATATATTTAAAGTACATATGTTTGCATTTTTAAACCTTCTGTTTAATAGAAAAGTGATTTATAATTCTGGACTGGCAGAGAGAGTTGGCGGTGCTGCATGGAGTCCTTCCAGATGAGCTGAAAGGTGGTTTCCGAGCATGAATTATGTGTCCGCATGTAAACAGGAAGACAAGGAAAATGATGAATCATCTCCGACCAGCTCTTAGTACAAAACTGCAGACTATATAATTTAAAGTTTACTTTATGCCAGCAGCACCTGTATAATGTGGTCAAACCCAAGGGGCCTGACCGGGGGTGGGGGGGGTGGAGACAAAGCTATACTAGGGTTTCCTGCAACCCAAAGAAAGCCCTTGAATAATTCAGATTTCCGTGCATTTGGGCACCTCAAGGGGAAGACACACAGGCGTGCCTAATTAGGAGGAGAACTGATAAATTAGCCGAATCACTTGATTTGCCATCAATACGATATTTCAGTTACCTTCAAAGATAAGGCTGTCCTCTCATACCTCTTTGAAGGTAATCCATAGTCCAGGCAATTTAGGATGACTGTGTTATTATGACTGCAGGGTACTGGGCTTGGTGGTAAGTGGCTATAATCCCAGCATTTAGGGAAGCTAAGGCAGGAGGGCCACAGATTCAAATCCCCCATGGGAAATTTGGGAAGACTATGTCTCAAAATTGAAATGGGCCTGGTAAGGAAGCCTCTAGTCTCATGCATGGACCCATGTTTATCCTGAGTGCCACAGTGACAATGGGACACATGTTTCCATTCCTAATGTAGAGAGAAGGAAGCAGACCTGAAGAGTTTACATAACTTGCTCACAAGTGAGCAGGACACATGGTGGCTCTCAAGCCCACATATGTCTATTCCTTACCCCACATGCCCAAGTGGCCACTGCTTCAGTGGCTCTCGTCATGCTTTGGGATTAGACCTCCAGTGGGCAGCTGTGGCTGTGATGTCCTGGGTGCCCAACCAGGGCTGCCCAGCTCGCCACAGGCCTGGGTAGAGATGCTGCATGGCCGGATCTGCAGTCCTCATCTCAAGGGCCTGTCACTTTGCAAGTAGATGCATATTTGAAATGTGTCAAGTGTTAGGGTAGCACCTGAGCGCTGCCACCACTTGAGATCTGTGGTGCCTCTGGGCCCCAGGAGTAAATGTGCCCACGCAGCAGAGCACTTCCAGCCACCTGCCGGAGAGCTGCTGCTCTGGAGCTCAGCTCTTCTGCTAGCAGGGGAGGATGCTGGTGCCCTCCATGTTCCCTGTGGAAAGTGGAGAATAGCTGCCCCAGGACACGCAGTTCTCTGGGGGTGTGCCAGGCCCTTCTGCCCTGGATCTGCTTTTTTGACGAGGCTGTGCACTCAGCTGGCCCTGGGTGTCTTGGGCACGCCATGGATGGCAGTTGTCTTCCAGAGTGTGGGATGGGCACATGTCGTCCTGTGCCCTGGCTTTCAATAGACTCAGTCAGGTTGGGAGGGTGTGGGTGTGTTGTGGGTTCAGAGGTCCACACCTGGAGCCCAGCTGCAAACACAAACATGACCTTCATCTCCCGCTGGGCTGTGCAGAGCTGAATGCACCCCTCCTAACTCTGGGTCTTGGCACTTGCTTCTGTGATGGGCATGGGTGCTTGTGCCTGTAGGCTCTGCTCCCCTGCTCACAGACATACCTGGAGAGGCCACAAGGCCCCAGAGCCAGGCATGGTGTGGTGGCTCATGTCTAATCCAGGACTCCGGGAGGTGGGGGTGGAGGACCACAAGTTCAGGCACAGGTTGGACAACTTAAGGACACTGAGTCAATGTAAAAAATAAAAAGGACTGGGTGTGCAGCCCAGCATGAGGCCCTGCATTTCATGCTCAGTACCATCAGGGAAAAAAGGAGAGACTCTGGAGCAAAACAGGAGCAGCTTGGCCTATTCACCCTGAGCCCACGCGAACCCCACGGGCTCTGGGAAGGGGACCTTGCGTCCCTCCCGGACGCGGACTCCTGTGCGGTCCCAAGGGACCCGCCTCTGCTGGGGGCTGGATCCTGGATCTGCGTTGCCTGGCAATGCTCCAGTCTTGATGCAGTCGCTTGCCCAGCAAGTCCCCCACACGCCCTGGGCATCCCCCTGAGACACAGCGGGCACTCAAAGCAGAGGAGCAGGGGTGCAGCCTCCACCCCTGCAGCACCACAGGAACTTCCCTTGTGGGGCTTCTGCTTATGTGAATGCCAAGCAGTCGAATTCCCACTTGCACATTCTCTGCCCTGACCTGAGTGACCCTGGCTTGACCCCTGCCACGGTGACTGCTCCCCCAAACTGCAAATGTGGGTGAGGCTGAGGCCGGGCCTCGCCCTCGCAGGCGCCAGGTGTGTCAGCTGCGCCCGCCAGTCTATACATCCGCAAAGCCCCACTCCCGTCTCCCACACCGACGCAGGGTGGGTGGCTGGCCTTTGCCACTTACCCCCAGTGCAGCCGGGGCTCCCACTTCACCCGCTGTGCACTTCTGTAGAATGAGGCTTTGTCCAGGAGCCAGCTTGTCTCCGTGGTCCCTTCTGCACGGAGTCTTCAGCGCCTGCCCAGGGCCTCTCGCCCCCTGCCACCTGGCTCAGCTGGCACAAGCCTGCGCTCTGCACTGCTGCCCAGCTCTGCCTGCTTACCCTTAGGCAGGGCCCACTGGCACCACAGGGCCTCACGCCTGGTATGCACTTGTGCTTCCCTGGTTTTCCCACTTGGTGCCATTTCTCATCTTACCAGGTTGTCTTGGGCGAGCAGGACTCAGAGAAGCCTGGCTCCCTCCACCAGCCTCAGAATTAGTTGGGATGGGCCATGGCCATGTCACCAGGTGACCAGGTGAGGTGGCTGCAAATGGCAATGGGGATGCTCCAGCAACAGGTGCCGCAGAGAACAGATGAGTGAGGACAGTGCCCCACTCGGTCACACACAGAGCCGGGGCCTTGCCAAGCTTCCCTGTACGAGGGCCCTCCTGTCCCAGTGTCCCAACACCAACATGAGCAAGGTTGTGTCACGGCTACCTTTGGACTCCTTGCTGGAATCATCTGGATGTGAGACTACAACCCCCAAGCCTGACTTAGGCATGTGATCTTCTCTAGCTGGAGGAGGGGGTGAAGCACTGTGGCAGCTTCCTGAGATGGGTCTGCTTGGGGCACCCTCAAGGCCCCCTGGATGTGATGCCCCCTGCGTGGCCTACAGGATCTGCCCAACCTGGCAGGTGGGCCTCCACAGGCCTGTGACAGAGTGGGGAAATATGATCTATCCTTTGGGAGGATCCTTCCCTGGATCGGCTTCCAGACAAGAAATGTCTCCTCTTTGCTGTCATGGGGCTCACACCTGGGAGCTAGATTTCTCCCTGTGAGGGCCAGAGAGAACAAAGCTTGAAGCCGGAGTCTGCTTTCTGTATGAAGCCCCTTCTGGGTTCACCGTGGAGACGACCACAGTTCATGGTGGTTTGCAGCTAGGCTTTTCTCTTCTTAAGAGACTACTTTATGCAGATGGAGACAGAACACTGTTTTATCGCAGTTTGCACCGCTTTCCCCATCAGCAGCGCTGACAAGCAATTTGCTTTCCAAGTTCCACTTTCTCCCAAGACCTGGCAATTACCATGAGTGTTTAGTCTTTCCCTAAGGACAACACCACCCCCATGTACCTCTCAGATGACTAGAGCCAGAAAGCAGAGCCAGGGAGACACACAGCACCCAGGGTTGGGTTTTGCACAGAAAAGTGTCCTTCACATGGAGCTCTTGGACCACTGTTTTTAATGTGGGCCCAAGAAGGACGGCACATATCACTTAATGTGACAAACTGTGTCAGTCCCTGAGACACTGTTTGCAAGAAGTACAGGAAGTGCTTTTGCATGAGAAGCCCCTAAAGCCACATCACGCTCACTGCAGACCACACAGAACCCTGACTCTTCCTGTTACTTGAGTCAAGACGCCCTTTCTGGTCCACATTCCCACTGGAGGGGCTTCACAACCTTCTCTTTGGGCAAGGCACTTTCTTAAATATTTTTAGGAGGGCTGACCAGACAGCTCAGCGGACTAAAGCACCTGCTAAGGCAGAGCACAGGGGCTGGGGCACATAAGACGGTTGGGACTGGGCGTGGTGGTGCATGACTATAACCCCAGCACTTGGGAGACTTAACACAGGAGAATCACTACTAGCCTGATCTACATGCTGAGACCCTGTAGACCCTGTACTAAATTATATATATATATATATATATATATATATATATATATATATATATATTTTTTTTTTTTTTTTTTTT
This sequence comes from Ctenomys sociabilis, assembly GCA_004027165.1. Classification (NCBI taxonomy): domain Eukaryota; kingdom Metazoa; phylum Chordata; class Mammalia; order Rodentia; family Ctenomyidae; genus Ctenomys; species Ctenomys sociabilis. Next base: position 84,548 of record PVKA01003169.1, read on the forward strand.
TTTTTTTTTTTTTTTTTTTTTTTTTTTTTTTTTTTTTTGGTAAAATGTTCTTAGTCTCACTTGATTCCATCCGACTTCCTAGGTGCCCACATTCCCTATGCTAGATGGTAAATCTCCCAGATATCCTTTCCTGGATTGTGCCTGTAAATGTGTTTCTCAGATATTTAAGAGTCTACTGGTTTGGATAAACTATTTAGGCAAGGGAAGAATCTTTAAAGCCTGCATATTTAATATGTTCTAAATTCTGAGTTTGGAAGTAGAGTGTAGGAGGAAGGAAATTACATTCTGGTGAGACAGAACCCAGACCGAGGCTGGCCTATTCCTTCTCTTCCATTTCAGGACCTGACTTTTTAATGGAGAAAAAAGTGAGAACTTATTTCCCTGGCTGTGCTCTCTGGATCGTCCCCGCGAACTGAGGTTGTCTTACAGCAGGTCCCTAATGCACAACTGACAATTAAACCAAGCACTCGACCTCCGCACTGAGTGCTCCATTTTCTTCTATTGGGGAGTCAGGCTTTTAAGTCACTGATCAATTCTGCAGATTATGTAAGCACACAGCACTTGCTTAATATTTATTGTGCTGGGCAGAGTGGAATGTGACCACCACAGTGATAAATGACACATCCCACATCCCAGATGGGATGAGTCAGGGGGCTCTCTGGGTACTGCAAAGCCTTGGGGACCCTGAGTAATGTGGAGCTCTGCAAATACAGGGGGCATAAATGCACAGGGAAACCAGCAACTGCAATGGGCAGAGGCTGGTTCAGTTGTCGGCCAGGAAAATATTTTGTTTTCTCTAGCCGACTTTTACCTAGGAACCCATTCTTTAAACCTTCATTTCTTGGTGCCAAAGTGCCACGCTGAGTCCGGTACTGGATTTCAAACACCGTTACGGCAGGGCCTGTTTTCCTTAATGCCGGCCAGCACTTGAGGCTCACTTTGGCAGGTCGGTGAATGCTTCTGGAGGTCAGTGGTCTATTCTCCCTTTCTTTTTAAATAACGAGAAATGACTAACCATGCCTAGTTCATGTATCATGCTGCTGGAGTAAAAAGAAAAAAAAATGTGGCTGGAAGTATTCCACTACATGCAGAAGTCAGAAGATAAATTTCTTAAAAACCAGGGGCTACTTTTAAAAGTTTTTTTCTTCAGTTTCCTACTTAAGAATGTCTAGGTTCTGCACCTTCACTTTCAGCAAGAGAGTATATCTTAGAAGATCTCTTCTGGGTCCGGCTTTATACACTGCTCTAGGTTTATTTAAGAGCACAGCTAATTGTGATCAGCTCGAGCGCTGTCTCACCTCCAACTGAAATCGATCTGTCGCAAACCATCAGTTACCGCAGTGCACGGCTTGGAGGCCCGACTCCTTCAACAGCGACAGCAGGCGGCGCTGCAGCTCAGGGGGCGGCGCCTCCCGCCCCACGCGCAGGGGCCTGCGAAGGACAAGAACGCTGTGGAGGGGCCGTAGCGCCGCCAGCCGGTGCAACACTGCACACCGGGCGTTCGTTGGCAGCGCAGCGTCTTGTTCTTTCTATCATCCAAATTGATAAATGTCCCGTATAAAATCTAAAAGTAAAATGTGCACCTCCCAATATTGCAGGCCTTTACTACTTGCAAACAAATGACATTATAATTGCAAATTCAAAATGTCAGGAAATGCATATGATTAGATTTTCACGGTTACATTGATTAACTCCAGGCAGTTGCGCGGCGCCCTGGAGCCGGTCCCGGGAACGGCTTGCCCTTGCCGCGTGGTGTGCTAGTGCGGCTTGCCAGGAGCAGATTACATACCTTCATCTTGATATTTCCCCCATAAAGTTCTTGGAATCCGAACACACGGCGTTTCTAAGTCCTTGTATGCCACTTCACAGAGCTGGTCTTGGGGACAACGGTTATGTCCCTGTCTTTGTTCTACTGTGATCCAAATAGTCAGGAATATTCTACCATGGGCCATGTCCTCCAGGAATCTGCCTGCTTCACGGATAATGTAAAGTTTTCAAAGTTATTTCACGTAGGTGAACTTCATGCACCATAACTTTACCACTTTGGGGTGAACCTTGTCACTTTTCCAGTCCTGTGTGGCCACCAAGAACCCCCACCTAGTTCTAAAATACTTCCACTGCTCTAAAGCAAGGCTCCTTATTACATAGGCTGCTTTCTAGAACATTTCTGATCCACTTGGGAAATAGGGGAATATACTGAAAAGGCAGTGAACTCTATGAAGTTCTCCCCCGTTTGGCAAAGGGGAAGGTTGTGGCAGGCCAGCACGAGAGTGAAGAGGGTCTCTCTAGATCCAGTCTGTCTGGCCGTCCTGGGGAAGTGCTTCAGATGTTCTGTAAGCTCCTAAGACTCCCCCAGTGAGCCATGTGTCTGGGACCGGGACACATGCAAGGGTGTGTGTGTGTGTCAGGTTGACAACTTGTTTGCCCTGCTTTGTGTCAAGGATAAGGGACAGAGGCGGCCACAGGCTGGGTGGCCCTCAGCGAGGTGGTGGTTTATGTGGTGGAGCTTGGTGGGCCTTGACCACTTTGGACCCAAAGGGGAGGGGACAGGGACATGAACACCCATGGGTGGATCTCCTTTGTGAGGGAAGAGGAGACACTGAGACGAGACAAATGCCCAACCACGTGAGCAGCAGACCACTGCTGGACCCACATTCAAATATTCTTATGACTTGGACTCCACGGGGCAGAAAGGGAGATGGTCCTGACTTCAGGATTCTCTGCAGAGCCAGCTGTAGGGAGGGGTGGAAGCCCCGGTGTGGCCAGTGCCCCCAGCACAGGCCCTGTTTGTCAGCAAGCACTGTGGGAGAGCACACATGGGAGGACCATGCTGGTGGCCAGAGAAGCCAGGAGGACCAAGAACCTCTTGGTGTTGGCCACTGGGGCATCGCATCTTGACGGTAAAATGAAAATTGTGCTGTATATAAATCATCTCCAAGAAATGTACCAAGTGGATAGTGCCAGTCCTCAGTGGCTGCACAGGGCACAGTCTCACCTCCATAACCACGGACGCAGCATAGAGGAGGGCAGACAGGTGAAAGCAGGACTTCCTGGGGTGGGGTGGGAGGAGGTGGGTACAGCTATAAAGGGGTCTGGGCAGGGATGCAGCATCCGAACCTACAAAGTGGGGCCACAGACGGACCTGGCAAAGGGCACATGGGATCTGCTTATATTAGACCTTACAGTGCTGAGCAGTTACCTGGTGACCTAAGCACCTGCCTGGCAAGCACAAGGACCAAGGTTCAATCCCTGGTATGGCATGCTGTGCTGGCCCCAGAAAACTGGGCATACCGTGCCAGCCCTGAAACTGGATGTGGTGGTCCCTGTCTTTAATCCCAGCTCTGGGTAGGCTGAGACAGGAGGATCACTACAAGTTTAAGTCATATAGTAAGAGCCTGTACTAAATAAATAAAATATTTTAATTAAAAATATGGATTATGACTTATGGGTGTGCAAAAGCTTCTCTCAAAGGTTATTTTTTTTTAAAGGATGCAAGCATATCATGAACATTCTTTAAAATAAAAGAGGAAGCCTCAGAGGGACAACACCTCAGGATAGTGAGAGGGGGCATGGAGACAGCTAGGAAGTGGCCTTGGAGCTAATGAGAGCCAAGAAGACTGTGGAGCCTGATAGGGAGGGACGCATCCCCAGCTCCCCACCCTGCCCAAGGCCAGCGTGGCCGCCAGAGAGAGTTCAGAGTGTGGGGCAGGACGGTGCTGTAAAAGCCACCACCAAGAGACCAGAGCAGACCCCAGGGTGCTGCTCCTGCTCCCAGCAGAGCAGGGCTTTCACTGGGCCAGCCGAGCACAGGGCAGGAGTCTGCTCTCCACGCCACCTTGACGGTGACCCGCTGCACACACACACGCCAATGCCGCTCTGTGGCACCTGTGCCCTGAGGAGGGAGCTGAGGCCCTGCTCCCTCCTGGGGAGGCTCCTCAGAGCCCCCCATTTGTTCCCATCAGGGTGGGGGGCAGTGGTCTCAAGAGGAAGCTACTGTTGCATAGTTAATCCTCTTCCTGCCACACAAAGAGATGAAATCTCGTGACTGCAGCCTGTGTCACCAGCAGCCCAGGAGCTGAAGGAGCTGGGCTCCTGGATAGCAGGGACCCACTCACGGCAGTCCTCACTCAGTGGCATCATTCAGGCCACTCTGTGTGACACTGTGACATGACACTGCTACAGGTGCCCGCACATCTGCCCCATGCCAGGACCTGTCAGGCTGCCAGGCAGGCAGCCGTCTGGAGAAAGAGGCCAAGTGTCTTCTAGGACTCGAGTCCCAGGATAGGGGCTCCAGCAGTCACCTGTCTGTTCACAGCAAATGATGCCTCAGACACCAGCTGATGCACAGCTCCATGAAGACTTCAATAGCTAGCAGGACCTTGCCACAGGCTGGCTGTCCCCAAACACAGTGGAGCACCTTGCCACTGCCTGCTCTAACATGGTGGGCTGCCGAACTAGAGCGCCTTTAGCCAGGGCCACGTGAGCGCAGCGTGGCAGTGCTGCTTCTGCCACCCGCAGCCCACCTCCCACAGCCCCTGCACCCCGTCAGCCACCCCAAGAGGTCCCTTTCCTCCTCTGCTCCCCAGAGCCTGCACACAGCCACCGCACGCGTTTGTTGAGGTACAGATTTTGTTTGGTCCTCTGGTACTGGGGATTGAACCTGGGCCCTTTGCACTGAGTTGCACCCATACCCCCTTCTGAGGCAGTGTCTCACTAAATTGCAGTTTCCGAGGCTGAGATGGACCTTGCCATCCCCCTCCCTCAGCCTCCTGGAATGTCCTGAGGTCCTTTTGGCTCAGAGCTGCTACACTGTCCTTCACCCCTGCATGGCCTTTGGCTGCAGCTAGGGGCAGGGGAGGGACAGAGACATTTCAGTGACAGCTGCAGGAACAAGATCCACAAGTTCTCACCGGCTTCTGAGCAGGGCCCAATGCCGAAGGACGATGTGGGGTGTGGTGGCCCTGGTCTGTCACCTCTGCTCAGCCTCAGCACAGCCTCGCTGTGATAGGAACAGGGATGCTAAGGAATTCAGACCACAGGACCCATCCCTGCCGAGATGGAGCTCGGGTCACCTGACCACGACCTCTGTGCACCACTAGTGGCTGCAGTCATGCAACTTCAGCCTCACGCAGCAGCAGTACCACGGGCTGCAATGCTGGCGTGCAGCTTCCGAGCCCCGTGCGCTCCCTAGACTCACTAAATCCTCTGCAAGTGCACTATTGTGGTGATAATTATCCTTCCCACTTTCAAGTGAGGGAGAAAAACTTTAATCTAAGTAATTTATGCAGGGCCATCACCTAATGAGTGGCAAAACTCAGAATTTGAACTCAAAATTTCTGGTTCTAGTACCCTTATCGCCAAGCTTTTTCATTATTGGTTGCCAAGTCAAAACCCTGGCCTGTGAGCACAGCAGGAAAAAAAAAACCGTGGCGCATGCGTGTGCATAGGCGCACCTGCGTGTAAATGTGTGTGCTGCCGACTATTAGCTGATGTTTGGGGCCAAATTAATATCTGGTACTGTCTGTCTGGAACACTGAGATAAGATCAGGTCTCTGGTGGGAATGGAGGAGGTGCCAGGGAACCGAGGTGACGTCAGCTCTGTGGGCGTGGTTTCAGGTTCCTGGACGGCAGAGGCGCATGTCGCTGGGGTCCAGCTCACAGAGCGCTTTCTGGAGGGTTGAGCGCAAGAAAGGGCAGGTGCACTGGGGCAGGTCACAGAGCCCACGCAGCTCCCAGAAGCCACTGAGGCATTAGTGAGAGCGAAAGGCACCGCGGTAGGCGGCAGGAGGAGGCAGGCGCAGTGGGATGACCAGGAGCCACGGTAGGACCGAAGGGCTTGTGTCCCCACCGTCCCCTGTGAGTGTGCGTGGTGGTGTCTGCAACCTTGTCCCAGGTTGACTTGGTATGGTTCCTGTTGTGATGGGACTGGACAGGGTTTAATTTACAAAAGAATTTATGACAGCGAAAGCTCCCGGCGCCGTGAGCGCCCTTGCCTCAGCTCCCATATCGCGCCGTCCTTGCCACGTTCTGCAGCAGCGCGCCAAGTCCTCTCCCCCGAGTGCTGTCAGCTGCACTGCCGTGGCTGCCGCAGTGCCCTACACTGAGGCAAGTGCTTCCTTTGTTGGTGATACTGGCTTGGGGAGAGCCAAAGGATGCATGGAGCCACGGCCGGTAGATGGGTGGGTGGGGACACAGCGCCATTGTCCCGATGTCCACAATTAAAGAGGGAAAGGTTTATTTAGCTCACAATTAGTGGAGGTTTCAGTCCATGCTCAGCTGGCTCCAGGGCAGCGTGGCACGTGGCAGAGGGCAGCCGTTCACAGTGGCAGAAAATAGTGAAGAGCAAAGGGCGGAGCAGCAGCAGCTGCAGCTAGCAGGCCTCTCTCCCGCCCTAAATGTGTATGCAGGTTATTTGCCCCAGGGTGGGTGCAGCCCCACATCCATGATCCCAGTATTAGATCCAGAATTAATCATGATCTCTAGAAGCTGCCCCACGACTGCATGATGCAACCACAGCAGTCACGCTGTCCTGAGCCCGCCTTTCTGTTGGGTGCTGCTCAACAACAGCCTTTCCCGTATTGCTGATCACAGCTGGGAACTATAATGTGTCTTTTACTCTAGTCTATCTAAATTCAAGCCCTCTCATATTTGGACTCAGCCCTTGTGCCTCCCTTACCGGGGCCAGCTTCTGAGCTCTCACACCTCATTTCAATCCATCCATCTGTGCCTGCCCTACCCTGTAAGCCTATTTACCCTCCCCAAACCCTCCAGGAGGCCTCTCTACACTTCCAAGTGTACTAACCAAGGAGCATGGGGAGCAGCTCAGTGGAACCAAAATTGGTATCTGCCAAGACTCTGACACTCACAGCCTGCTAGCAGTGCTGCGTCTGTGTGTGACCCCCTGAGACAGGAGCTCTTAACACAGTTGTATAGCAGGAAGACCCCGGAAGTCTTAATGAGATAAAGACCTCATGGTTGCTAGTGATCATGCTGGAATGTAAGCTTGGATTGCTGGGATTTCAGAAGCTCTTTCCATGGTGTAAAGTCCCACCTGTGCCCTTTGGGGACAGTAATCAGTAGCCACTTGTTATCCAGCTTCAGAAGACAGAGATTGATAGCTTCTGTTGCCTGGAGGCAGCTTTGATGTCACCTATCTGTCCCAATTCCTTCCTGGGGACATGAGTGACCTAGACAAGCACTAAGGGATTTCAAAATCTACAATGTGAGATGCACTACGGGTAGGTGTGGCCCTGGCCAGCCTCCCCTGACCTCAGCTGCCTGGGGATGCTGACACTGTCCTTTGACTGCTGACTGTGAAATCTATGTCCAGGGAGACGCTGTGGAGCTTGGGATCCATCCAAGGTTTTCTTCCTTCACTTCTCAAGGAAAGGAAATTCCCTCACTGCAAATTCTTTTGAAAATCAGAAACAAATTCCAAATTTACTGCAAAAAGTTTATACTAAGGACCAGCAGGAAGATATAGGAAGACATTGTTTCCTTCCACAGTGTTCTCAATCTTGTTCTCAGACAATCTCCACTTCAAACCAAGAATGATCAAACGAAATAAAGAAGGCCACTATATACCGGTTAGGGGAAGAATTCAACAGGAAGAGGTAACACTCATAAATGTCTATGCATCAAACACAGGAGCACCCAACTATGTAAAGCAAATCTTAATGGACATGAAAAACCTAATATCCATGACCACAATCTTAACAGGAGACCTAAATATCCCTTATCCCAGAAAGACAGGTCAACCAGACAAAAAATTAGCAAAGAAGTAGTAGAACTGAACCAGAGCCTGGAACAAATGGACCTGGTGGGCATATCCAGAGTGTTCCACCCAACCACAGCTGAATACACATTTTTTCAGCTGCACATGGATCATTCTCTAAAATAGACCATATACTGGTCCATAGGTCATGCTTAAGTATATGCAAGAAAACAGAAATTATCCTATATGTATTATCTGACCACAGTGCAATGAAACTGGAAATACATGATGAAAAAAACCAGCAAAAGCTCCTAAATACATGGAAATTAAACAATACCCTACTCAAAAATCAATGGGTTACAGATGAAATTAAAGAAGAAATTCAACAATATCTACAATTCAATGAGAATTCAACCACAACTTATCGGAATTTATGGGATGCAATGAAAGCAGTTCTCCAAGGGAAGTTCATGGCTATGAACTCACACATTAGGAAAACAGAACGGGAACAAATAAACATCCTAATGTTGCACCTCCAACATCTACAAAAGGAAGAGGAAACCAAATCCAGAGTCCAAAGATGAGAAGAAATTATAAAGATTAGAGCAGAAATTAATTCAACTGAGATGAAGAAAACAGTTCAAAGAATCAATGAATCAAAAAGCTGGTTCTTTGAAAGACTAAATAAAATTGATAAGTCACTAGCTAACCTCTTCAAAAAGAGGAAAGAAAAAATTCAAATACAAGCAATAAGGAATAAAAAGGGTGTAATCAACACAGACCCAGTGGAAATTCAGAAGATTATCAATGCATACTTTGAGAAACTTTACAGTCACAGAATAGAAGACACAGATGAAATGGACAGATTCCTAGAAAGGTACAAATTACCAAAACTGAATCAAGAAGATAGAACAACTCTCAATAACCCAATAACAGCCAATGAAATACGAAATGTAATGAAAAGCTTGCAGACAAAGAAAAGTCCAGGTCCTGATGGATTCACAGTTGAATTCTACAAGAAATTTACAGAAGATATAATACTACACTCCACAAACTCTTCAGTGAAATCAAAAATGAAACAATTCTCCCAAAATCATTCCTGGAGACAAGTATTATACTGATACCCAAACCAGAGAAAGACACAACTAAAAAAGAGGACTACAGGCCAATTTCACTCATGAACATAGATGCAAAAATCCTCAATAAAATCCTAGCAAACAGAATACAGCAAATCATCAAGAAGATCATACACCGTGACCAGGTAGGATTCATTCCAGGAATGCAAGGATGGTTCAATATTTGCAAGTCTATAAATGTAATGCACTATATCAATAGGGCGAAAACTAAAAACCACATGAACCTCTCAATTGATGCAGAAAAGTCCAACACTTATTCATGTTAAAAATCCTTTAGAAAATTGGAATAGAAGGCCTCTAGTTCAACTTGATAAAAGCCACAATGTTTGTCTGATTAAGAGAGGGCTTCATGACTGTTCTACACACTCAACATATTGCTGGTCACACCTTGCATTTTCCGGGCACCTCAATGGTAGGGTTTGGGTTTATAATCTCCTCAGTAGAGCTAAGGAGAACCACTTGTGAGTCTCGTATCAAGTGGGGCATAATGGTGCACACCTGTACTCGCAGCATTCTAGGAGGCTGACACAGGAGGATCGGAAATCCTGAGCCCAGCCTGGGAAATTGAGCAACTTAGTAAAACTCTGGCTCAAAATTTTAGAGAAGGGTTGGAGATATAGGTGATTGGAGGGCCTTGGGGTCAATCTCCAGTAATAAAAAGAATAGGTTCTATATGGGAACTATTTCCTAGGCCCCTTCTGTTTGGCATTTTTTCTGAGAAATAAGTGTCTAGGAATGGCCTTTGTGGTGATTGGTAGTGACCCTTAGTCTAAACCAAGGCCTCTCAGCCTCTCCAGAGGTCATTAGAGGCCCAAGTCCCCTCCTAAACTCAAGGCAGAGGTTCTTGTCCCTTCTGCCTCATGGGGCCACCTGGGGTCCTTTTACTGCTCATAGCCTGAACTGATGAAGCCCCTGCAGTATGCGGTGTGTGTGTGTGTGTGTGTGTGTGTGTGTGTGTGTGTGTGTGACTTTAAGTCGCCAGCCTCTCTTTCTCCTTCCAGCCCCAGTGGCTGCCCAGTGCTGCCCTGGTGTGGTGAAAGCGCCATGCCCAGCCTGCTGATGCTGGGGGCTGTGCCAGGCAATCAGTCAGGAGAGCTTCTCAGGAAAGGCATGGGAGGGCACAGCTCCTTCAGACTGATTTTATATGCCCACCGCAGCAGGAGGGCCTCACGCAGCTTCTCCCTACATATCCAAAAGTCAGATAGGCAATGGGATGACAGGAGTAGCTTTGACACAGCTACCTCTTAGCTCTGTCCAAAATCCACGCAAAGCCAACTGGCCACCTAAAATAAGGGAGGCCCGTGTGGTCGATAGGTGACACTGGGACCCCAAGGGTGACCCAGAAGCAAAGCGTCAGAACAGAACTGACGTCTGGACTGGCAGGGCTGAGCCACGCTGATGGCAATGGCGGCGTGTGTGGCCACGCAGGTGAGGGGCCCCTCCCTGGACCAAATGCTGCCACAGGCTGAAGAGGCTCCACATAGCCCACGAGCCCTCTCCGTGTGTTTTCAGGTATTTGACATGATGAGAATCCATACCTGGATGGCATGAGGGGACAGGGTGGCGTCAGGGTAGGCTGGGGGACAGGAAGATACTTCACTGGTATCCCTGGCCCAGTCTTCCTACATGTAGGCAACAGCTAGGACAATCCCCTGGTCCACAGATGCCCTAGGGGAGTGAGATCTGTTTGGCACAGGACCTGTGAGGACCCTTGTGGTGACCACTGGAGTCTGACATTGGAGAAAGTGCTGCAAGGAAAAGGGATGTGGGCTCGGGAGGACAGGGAGGCATCAGCCTCCAGGGTGCTGTCCAGCGCTCTCAGGCCTCCCCTCGCACCATCACTCAGCCGCTCAGCTGTGTCTTCAGGGCACTGACCTGAAGTTCAAGACACAAAGCCAAGGCCTGGGGATGACTCTGGTGGCCACACTCCTGTTACAGCTGCACTGCAGAGCCAGCTGCTCAGGATCTGTCTCCTTCACATGCATCCTTGGCTTTGTTATCCAACAGGCACTGGGCAGTACTTAGGTGCCAGGTCATTTGGAAACAAAAGGAAAAATTATATGGCGGTGACCTTTGCCTAGTCTGTCCTCTGTGGGATGCACGATTGTGTGGGGCAAGGTCCCCAGACAGCCACGCCATGCCGCCTACATGCAAAGCAAAGCAAAGAGCCATAAAAGGAAAGGATGCAACACACGGGGCCCAGGCATCTGCTGGGATGCTTACAGGCTGCACGTCAGCACTGTGTGGCCACGATCTAAGCCCTCAGTGTGAGCCCTGACCACCCAAGACCTTCTCCCTGTGAGCACATGGACCTGCTCCCTGGCCAGAGTGAGGTGAGGGCGCCAGAGAAAGCCAGGTAGTGGTCCACAGGGAGGCGCACGGCTCTGTTGGACAGAGTCCCAGGACCGAGAGGTGGGCCCTCAGGGTCGCTGCCTTTCCCAGCCTAGCATCAAAGCTTCCAGATGGACTTCTCCAGGCTCGATTAGGTCAGCATATGAACTGCTGAGCACCAGTGCACTACATCAACTGCTCAGTGACATGATCTGTAGTCACTGACCATTATTGATTCTAATTCTGTGCAAATGGGCACCCTGGTGTGAGAACATCGATCTGTCATAAGGCCCTCCTCCTAGGACCTCACGGCTGACTGAATCAGGTCAGTGGGCACAGCCCACAGCTGCCCTTGTCACAGTACCCTAAAGCCAGGAGCACTGCACAGGGAACATCAGGGAACATCTCCATTGTCCCAAGCTGGGCTTGCAAACACACAGTCAAGACTGCTTTCTGCTGACCAGGTGCTTCCGGTGAGAGCCTGCCACACGCTCACACCAGGGGCCCAAGCTCTCTTTAGCTGTTCCCACAGCAGTGTACATGGTGCTCGCGACCCACTGCAGGCTGAGGAGGCTGAGGGGAGGGCCCAGGGGCCATGCATGCCACTCCTCTTCTTTGCTGTGTGTGGTTTTGTTTCTGCAAACCATCGCTCTACGCTTACAGCTTTATGTTCACTTCAGTGCTTGACCTTGAATAAAATCTGCACTTACGTAAGGTCACTGCTACCTGAACAGAGAGCTCAGGGAGGGAGGGCAGCCAGCTCCACAGCAGGGCACACAGGACGTGGAGAGCAGGAACTGGTCAGGGGCCAGCCTGCAAGGAGGCACTGACTCTGTGGAGACTGCCAGAGACGTTTGCACAGAGGGTCTTGCAAAGGGAGCAGGGGCGCTATGAGGGTGACCTAACGGATTAATGTGTGAGTTTCAGAAACAGCACCTAGCAGTGATGTGGACGCCATACCGTGGTGGTGGGAGATGGGGAGCACACCTCAGCTGAGCCTAGGCCTGCATAAAGGTCCGCTGGTCTCCTCCTCGGTGCCCACTGCTATCTCTGCCATTGGCAGTATTTTGAACCTGTCTTCCCACGGGGTGGCCTCTGGGGCAGAAGGGAGTCCCTGGCTGCAGCCAGCACTGCTGGCTCAGTGTTTGCCCTGCTGACTCAGCGTCCCGTCCTCTCTGGCGATGGGGCGCCCTGCAGGTGAGCTCTAGTGCTACCATGGGAGGTGTTGTATGTGGCTGTAATTCCTGGAGAACCTGTAGTCTTTCTCCGTGAAATATTCAGAACTATTGGACATCCATATACAAAGAGAGAACCCCAATACATATTTGATGACACATCCACTCAGATAACAATTATCTGAAAACGAGCCGTAAATCTAAGGATAAAACTTCTAGAAGTAAGGACAGGAGAAAGTGGCCTTATGTTAGGCAAAGATTTCTTAGCTGTGTGACTAAAAGCAGGACCCATGTAAGATCCAAGGGATACGTTAGTTGCCATAAACACACCTATTTGTCAGCAAACACCATTAGGAAATGGAAAAAGAAAGCTGCAGCGCAGGAGTAATATTCACCAATCACGTATTTGTCAAAGGACTTGCACTCGGACTATGGAAACAATATTCAAAGTTCAATCATAATAAACAAAATCAAAATACAGCTATAAAACAAACAAAAGACATAACCAGAAACTTCAGCAAAGACAGCAGAGGGAAGAGAAAGAAATCTGTGAAAACATTTCACAGTCGTCCTCATTAGAGAAGAGTAAGCACAAGCCTGAACTTGGGACTCCTTCATCAGAGACATGAAGGAACCAGCCTGGCGAGGAAAACCCATTCCGTATGGCTCTACTTGCAGAATCTTCCAGGAAGGTTCGTGGCACACAGTGGCAGAGAGTACGTCCTTATGAAATGTGTCAAAAAATATGGAGAGCACTGCTGCTGCGTGCCATCCGATGGAAGGGCAGCTCACAGACACTTGCCACTGTGTCCTCTCCCACTTTCCTCCCTGGATCTGGCACCAAGTGACTTCTGTGTCATCCCAAAACTCAAAATGGGGCTGCAAATATAGCTTAATGGCACAAGCACCTGCCTGGCAAGGGCAAGGTCCCAAGTTCGATCCCCTAAACCACAAAAAAGTCAAAATGACCATGAAAGGGAAACGTTTTGAATCAATTCATGGAGGTAGAGACAGCACGGTTAAGGACACTCACAAGCAAAGACTCAAGAAGTGCTTTGGAAAGTGGTGTGAATGACATCAGTGTGTCTCAAACAAGGGACAGGATTCTAGGAGGGACACATGACAATGTGTCTTTTATCGTAATTAAATTTTAGAATTTAAGCATTCATCATATTGAAGTTTTATCTACTTGTATATTTCCCAATATGAACAGTGTATTGAATGCCTTTTGTTCTCCATAAAGCTGTTTCAAAAAGATAAAAGAGTTATGTTCATATGCTTTAGTCCATAATGCCTTAGTCTTGATTCTTATGATAATTCTATCTTGCTCCTGGTTGTATTCTCTGACATTTAGATTTTTCTCTCTGCTTTGTGCTTGAAAACATACGCACGCTTCTCTTGTTATTAAAAGTAATGAATTTTGGAGGTCTGATTTTTAAAAATTCTTCACATGCTCTAGATAGGAGTTCTTGTTCTGACAGACGGTCTGCTATAACTGTCTCCCACTTCATGGATTTTCCTTTTACCCTATTGGTGATTTCCTTTGTCATGCAGAAACTTTTCAAAATGATGATATCCCAGCTGTTGATTCTTTGAAGTATTTCCTGTGTAGTTTGATTTTTGTTCAAAAACTCTGTACTTATCCCTATGTCCTTCTGGTTTCTACTTACTTTCTCCTCCAGAAGATTTAGTGTTTCAGTTTTAATATTTATATTTTTGATCCATCTTGACTGTAGAAAAAATCAGGCCTCCAAAATTCAAAGACCTGGGGCCAGGGAGATAGCTTGGCGATCTATGCGCCTGCCTGGGAAGCTCAAGGACCTGGGTTTGATCTCCAGTGCTGCATGCCATGCTGGCCCCAGATCCCTGGGCATGCTCTGCCAGCCACTGAAACTGGGCATAGAGATGCACGCCTATAATCCCAGTGATCACTATGCGTCCAAGCTGTGTAGTGAGACTGTATCAAGTAAAAAAAAAAAAGATTAAAAAACATGTAAAGACCCTATCCAAAAATGGGCATTTGGAATGAATATACACCTCACAGATGAAGAGATACAATTGGCAAATAAATAAATTTAAAAATATTCAACATCATTATTCATTTAAGAGATGCAAATTAAAACAATGCTGAGACACCATCTTACAGAAGAAGGAATGGCTATTACCAAGACGTCAACCAGTAACAAATGCTGGAGAGGCTGTGGGTAAAAAGGAGCCCTTCTCCACTGTTGGAGGGAGTGCTGGCTGGTGCAACCATTATGGAAATCTGCATGGAGAGTCCTCCAAAAGCTAGGATTGGCGGTCCCATTCAAGCCAGCTATTCCCCTCCTGGGTATTTTTCCAAAAATAATGTATTAATTTTTCAAAAGACACATGGAAAGAGCACCTGGAAATGAGGTGGCTTGCTAAGTTTCACAGTGGCCAATATTTAAGAAACATATTTTAGATATATCAGCACTAGTTGAAGTTTTTCTCTGAGATTTAGCAGTTCCTCTGATGAGAAATTGTCTCTTCTATGCTTGATCAGAGCTAATTCAAGCTGGGAGCAATGCCTTCTTCTAGAAAAGTTTGTATTTCATTGTGCTAATGACACTTCTAGGGGGAAGAAAGACTTACATATCTCCTTCTGCCCAGGAGGCCAGGCCAGGCTCGGTCTCTGTGACTGAGAACAGGGGCACCTGAGGATGCTGGGGTTTTCACTGCCCAGCATGGAGAAGGAAGTGTTTGCTTTTCTCTTATTCTAACATTGCTGCTTGCACATGACAGTGTTGCCATAGTGATTTCACCTTCTCCTTTCTTCAAAGAACCTGGGTGCCCCTGTCGCCGGTCTCCCAAATGCAGAGAGGTATCCAGTGTGTGAGACCACCCACAAAAGAGTGAGCTCTGCCAGCACTGCCCACCTCCGTCCTCAGCTCAGTCTTCCACGCTCTGCCTGTCCCCATGGGTACGCAGCATGCAGCTTATGTGCCTGTGCCCCTGATTGAGTTTGCCTGTTCGTCACCCTTAACCAAATCGCCCTGTTTATTGAAACGTTACCCACCATCCAAGGCCTTCATCAAAACTTAGCCTTCTACTTAAATTTGACCCAGATAGGACTTCCAACAAATACCTGCCTCTTGTTTCCCCCCCAAATATGAGCATAATAAAAACGGCAAATAGGTAGTGAATTATACATAAATTAGAACCTTTATGAGCATGCACAGCCATTTCCTCTTGCTTTTCCTGCAGTGCCCGGCTCTTCAGTACAGGCCTGCATGCACAGGTAATGCTCTCTATCCGATCCTGAAGATAATCTAAAAGTATAATGTGTTTTTTATTTATAGCTACATCCTGGCAATTTCAATCTCTCACGCTGAAATTTGCACGTAAATGGCCAGGAACAAGGGCCGCTATGACTGAGATGTGGGGCTTGCTGGCTGCCTGTGGCACCACGGGGGAAGGAGAGACATCGAAGACCCTTCAGCTTTACTCGCTGACAATGCAGGAAGAGTTGACTCTGACTGGTGCTGCCTGGATGTCCCGGGCCTCAACACACTCGCTTCTGTGTGAATGCTTTGAAATAACCCATGTCTCAGGATCAGCAGCTCCAAGCCTTCAGGATTGACCGTGCTCCCACCTGTCCTTATGTCCCCCTCGTCCCACCCCTCCCAGCCTTCCCCCAAAATGTGCTTCTGCAGCAGAACGCTATCCTCCCTGACCACATGAAATCCCATTAGCATCCCTGTCTCTGCTCCACAGATTGAGCAGTTTCTCTACTTAGTGTTCCTTTGCTTCATATTAACATTTTTAAACTCATCATTTGAAGCATCTAATTGAAATATCTCCTCTCCGTGTTGCTCCTCAAGCTTTTTGCTTCCCAGGAAAAATTAATTATTCCATTTGGATATTTTAATGGCACTCTCCATAGTTCTGTCTGGCATTTCTCTTCCCTCCCTTAAGATGCTTTCTTATACTAATTTCCCACACCTGGTTACAAGTTCGGTGAGGATCAGTCAATCTATGTCTCTCTGTCTATCTATCATCTATCTAAGCCATCTGTCATCCATTTACACATTGTTTGAGGTTTCTAAGTTCCTTTGGCAGTGTCTATGCAATCCATGGCACCTACAGACAGTTAAGGAACTGTTGGATGAATAGTGAACATGTGCTATCCAGTGTTTCAAGGGACACCTCTGGGGGATTCTAAAGATAGGAGCAATTTGTTATTTGTAGAGCAGGCTCATCAAATAGGAAATACATATCTTCATGAGGAACTGATGAAGTCATCAACGTATTGTACAACTGAAAAGGAAGCGATGAGGAGCAGAGCCCAGTGACAACTGCCTGCTGGACGTGGCACTTGGTTTCCTCTTTGAAACCTGTGTCAACACAAGGCACCCCAAGCAACAGAGCCCCTTGGACTCCAGACACCCTCACTCTGGGTGTGCCTGCAGAGGAGCCTGCAAGAATTCTTCACATATTGGGGCCCAGAAACAGGGGCCCCCTGAAAGGCTGAAGTTAAATGCTGGCTGATTGTTTTGAACGTCTTTTCCCAGCTGATGCAATGTAGAGTAGAAATGGTCTGCGTTCTGAGCCTAAGAGTAACCTTAAATTCAAACAAAGCACATGCGATCTCCATGCAGAGTAGCCACCAGCCAGGACCGCCAGGCATGAACATCCTCAAAGAGGCCCAGGTAAGGATCGAAGCACCAGGAGACCAGCAGGGGAAGGGGGTCTTTCTTCAGAGGTGGCTGATGATTTCAGATGAGATCACAGCATTATCAGCAGTGAGTCAGACTGGTCACAATTCGCCTTGACACATTCTGCAGTGACTCAGTGCAGACTCGAGATGAATGCAAGCCATACACACTCGTTCATGCTCTCCTCCTTCCATTCCCCTACCCACCTGCCTGTCCCTCCAACCAAGCGGTATTTCCCTAGCACACCCCTACCCCTTTTCTTACTGCACTGGATGAAGATTGCTTGAGCATTAGGATTCAGTGAGAGAAAAGACACAGATGTTTGTGGGAAAGTGACAGGTTCTCGCTTGCACATCACATTTGTGAGACCATTTATTCCTCCACAAATCTTATAGGATGAACTACCTTATTACTGTTACACAGATCGCAGGGTGATTAAACATGACTCAGGGCACCTTACTCAGTGAATGCACCTACAAGCACTCTCTGTCTACTCATGGTCAAAGGGAAACATGAGTTTTGTTCACTAAGAAATCACTGGCTGTGTTTCTAACACTTAGAAACCCTTGTAAGTGTGGTGGGTTACACAGGCACACACACAACGGCATCAGCACCTGCAGATAAGGCTCCACCCTGCCTACCATCTCCCACAATGGACGCCAACAGGTTTGTGCTCATCAGTTGGCCCCGGGAGCTTCTCTGCAGCCCACAGCTCTTGGTTAGCAATCAAGCAAATCATCTGATATTATTAATTTTCCCTTGGTAGAATATCTAATGTTCTCTCTTAAAAGACCCAATGATAGAAATCCTCTAGGTTTTTGCAAGAGCATATAGAGGAGCAAGCTTTTAAAAGATTTTGTTGGCTAGCAATAGTTCCTTGAGGGATGACCCCTGCAAAACCTAGTCAACACCATCCTTCTCTAAGAAGCAACAGCTCTTGCCAGCATCCAAGATAAACTCAAGTGCCTTTTTAGACCTCTGGATACAACAGACTATTTATCCTGGTCCATTCTTCCACACCATCAGAAGGGCCGATCCGGCCATGCAATCAATAGTGACCCCAGAGAATCACCCCTGGTGATTCTTTCGGAGGATGGGAAGATCTTCACAGGAAACCCGCGGCGGAGCACTTGAGCATATTTGCAGAAAATATTGCACAGGACAAATTGTTTACTTGAGAATTATTGTACTGGAAGGAAGACTTGGCTGCTTCCCAATCCAAACTTTTCAAAACTCCTTTTGAGGACTACTCTGTATTGCTCTGAGGTCTTGCCAAGGCAGGACAAGCTGACGGTGTCACTGTGAACTCTAGCTTCCTGTCCAGAATCCCAGCCAACCTTGCCTGCAAGGCCAGAAGAGGCTGCGCTCACCTGGAGCCCCGGAACGCACCAGGCTTCTTCCCGGCAGCCCATCCCCAAGGGACCTGCCTGCCCAGTGCCCTGCCAGGCTGCTGTTGGTGACACCCACACTGGCCTAGGGAGAAGCCACTTGGCATCGATCTTGCAAGTTCTGGAAAGAGGAGGGCTTCTCTTTGCCCCCATGCCTCCACTCTGCAATATCAGTCAGCGTTGGCGCTTTAGCATCATAAAATATTTATGAACCTTTAGCTTTTAATGTTCATGAGTAAAGAGGCAAATTAATAATTTTCCAGAGTTGCTTAAAAAGAAACTATGAGCTTTCTGGGAAGGATAAGAGTATTCAAGGCCGAATATACGACCGATGGCCAGCCATCAAGATGATCAACAGGGGAAAGCCACTGGGCACTTTAGTGATGGGGGATTTAAGTGAGAGATAAAATTGTTATGCCACATTTGTTTTTCTTCAAGAGCTAAAAGAAGTTGATATGGCTTGTGGGGAAATATTCACACAAAAGTTAAAGCCTGACCACAAGGACAGATGCCAAAATTGCCCACTGGTCCCAACATTAGAGACCTTGGGGACCAGGGAAGGAGGGGTCCGGCCAACGCACACCCAGGCCAGGGTATCACTTAGTCCACGATGTTCAGGCACTAATGGCATGCACTGTCCTTCTTCAAAGGGAGCCCCAGAACCCCACTGCCGTCAGACAGAGCCACAAGCAGAGAGCCCACCTGGGCGGGTGAACATCTCGCCGAGTGCCGTGTGCAGCCTCGGCCTCGGCCACCACAGCTGGTTATATCAATGGCTGCTGGACAGATATGATCAGCTGTAGCTGCCACCCCAGGCACCGCACAATGGTGCTATGAGCTTTGTCTTGCGAGGAGGGAAGGTGGGCTCAGAGAGACTGGAACCCAAAGACTCCAGTTTCACATTCCGATTTGCTGCCATGCTAACTCCTCGGGTTGCCAGGCTAGGGAGAAGGAAGACTCCTGCATCCTGACAACCTGAAGGAGATGGGCCCAGGCAGTCCGAGGATGAAGTGGAGTGAAGGACAGCCAGCCAACCTGGGCCAGCCTCAGTCAGGAGACAGGCTCTCAGAGGATAAGCAGTTTGCCTTCTCTTCCCCAACCACTGCGAGGCAAAGCAGCAGCTAGGATCCAAGCCATCTTGAAGAAGGCTTGACTGAGGTTTTAAGTACTGAGGCCTCCACATTTGGGGCACGAGAGCTGCCTCTAATGCCCAGGTAAAGATTGAAAGTTAGTGAGGTTTTCACGCTGGCATTTGCCCTCATGACATTATTTATGAGGCAGCTCACATTAATGGAAGTGTGAGCAGGTAGCTTTGCATATTTTAAGATACAAATGTGGACCGAATATCAATACAAGCATTTCTAGTGCCAGATGAGTCCCATGCACGCAGGTGTGGGTGTGGGTGTGCCTGTCCTTAGATATCTGCTAATCTCCAAGAACTGGGGAAAGCCTGACAAAACCTTACACACTGCAGCACTAAGTGGGTAAACAGGGTTTGGGGTCCTCCTCCCAGCAGCAGATGCACTGCATCAGTCCCTGGAACTAGAATATCACATAGCCAGGCAACACCCCCAGGTCACACAGTTACAATTTGTCCTAACCTCCACTTTGTATAGTTATTTATTTATTGTGTGGTACCAGGGACTGAACTCAGGACCTTGCACTTGCCAGGGAAGCACTTTTTCCACTGAGCTATCTCCCCGGCCCCGTTATTTATTAAAGATAAAAGCTATGTCTATGAATCACCTTTTCATATTTACTAATTAGATCTTAGGGTGGCCAAGACAAACACTGGGGGGTAAGTATTGCTTTTGCTTTTCTTCCTTCAAACTGGAGCTCCCTGCTCATGAAAAGGAAAGCATCCCTTAGTGCTAGAAAATTTCCAGGGGCCAGTGAAGTCTTAGTCCACACCAAAGATACTCAAAGCCTTAAGCTCAAAAAGTCACTCTGGGGCCTTTGCTCTTCTTGCTTTCTTCTTGTCAGCTTTAGAGATGACCAGTGTGGTCAGAGGAGTACCACAGCCATAATGCACCCTTCGGCAACACTCTCAGCTTCACATATGGAATGCTGGAGCTGGCGAGACCTGCAGATGCGATTGCCCGGTTGCTGGCTGCCCCTCAGGTGACTTGGGGACACATGCAGCCTGTGTGCTGACCCTCCGGCCTCGCCCGCCGTGACTGTGACTGAGTGGAGTGGAGAAGTGTCAGGCCACCCACAGGGATTGTCGGGAACTTTCTTTTAGATTGCATTATTCTAACTGCACAGAAAGCCTGGCTGGTTTCAGGAACATCCTCTTCCCCACTTTTACAGGTGAGAATGCTGAACCTTAGGGAGGCAAGCAGAGTCCTTTGCACAAAGGCACGCAAAGAGGAAACGAGACCAAGACTCCCTGCACCTTGCCTACTGCTGTGTTACTTCATATTGTGTCTGTGGTTGTCACTGTGTCCAGAGTTCAAGATGGAATACAAAGGAAAGAGAGGAAGGAAGGAAGGAAGGAAGGAAGGAAGGAAGGAAGGAAGGAAGGAAGGAAGAAAAGAAAGAGAAGGAAGGAAAGAAAGAAAGAAAGAAAGAAAGAAAGAAAGAAAGAAAGAAAGAAAGAAAGAAAGAAAGAAAGAAAGAAAGAGAAAGAAAGAATGAATGAATCTCCAGTCTGGGCTTTGTGGACATCCCTGAGTCATAGCACCAGGGATGTCCACAAAGCCCACACTGGAGATTCAGGAAACGAGGCCTGCGAGCCTGCAGCCACTGAAATGGGGCGCTGGGCAGGCAGTCATCTAATGAGAGGCTTTTAAACCCTTTCTTTGAAATTGTTTCTAATCTATCTCTGATTTTAAAAAAATTATTAATAATAGCCTGGAGCTATTAGCATAAACCTACCATCGGAAAGATAATGAATAATTCAGAATTGAGACAACAGAGTAATTATACCACCCATTTGTGTTTCCTAAATGATTGAGGAGTTCCTCGGATTATTTACAACCTGCTCCACCGTCCCGAGCCTGTGCTGTCCACTGTGAACTCCCCAGCACAGTTCCACGCACAGGTCTCCTTCCAGCCCACAGGGCGGGACTTGTGAGTCATTAGTTTGGGGTCTCATCCAGTTGCCTTTGTGTGCCACTTGAGTGGGAAAGATGTCCCCACTCGGAGAGTGCCCAGAGCTGGGGGTGGGGTCGCTTCCAAGCGCAGCTTGCGGGGGCCCTGCTGAAGCCTCGAGGTGCTGTGTGCAGGGAAGTGTCGGTGCCAGTGGCTAAAATGAAATTACGCCCAAGAAGAAGAAAGTGCAGCCCAGCCTTGAGCTCATCGACATGCCCATTGCACCCCGTCGTCGACAGGAGTGCTCAGGAGTCAGCACCAGGCCTGAGCCAGACCCGGCAGGACGCAGGAGAGCCCCCACCGGCTGCGGAGTGTGGCGGGACCCGCGCAATGGGGCCGTGTTCGTCACATGCTGGACACATGCTGGACAGATGTTCAGCGGATTTAGAGCAGGGCACAATCTGCTGCCCACGTTGTTGAGGTTAAATCTCAGCGCTGGAAGGAGCACAAACATGGAGGGTGGAAACAGCACAGGAGGGAGCAGCCGGGTCCCAAGGAACGTCCCCGAGCCTCGCACGGCCGCCGTGCCGCTCGAGCTCGGGGCTGTGCAGGCCACACTCCGTACCCTGCAGCCTCCTCGTTTGAATGCATTTAATAATTTCTCATTTGCTCAGAAGAAATACAGCTACACGCTGTACATTTAATTTGAGAAGATATCTTTTTTGGTTCCACCCAGCTGAATGTAGACTCCCTGCCTGGGAAGTGATTTCAAAATTACTGGGGAACTCATATCATTATCATTACAAGTGGAAATAAAGAGACGGGACTCGGCAAGCAGTTGACAAAGCTCATCTGTAACTCCGGGCCCTTCTTAAATGGCTTAGAACATCAGCCAGCGAAGAGCACTTTATCAATTTTCAGTACCATATTAGATGCTCTAACTGCCTGTTATCTACGCATCCCGCAAAGCTGCATCTAATGAGCCAAGTGCCAACAGCAGCATTTCAAAGATTCGTAGACTCACATAACGCTAGATGAAGCCTGCATCACTGTACGCCAGCTCTGCATGACGACGTGTGTGAGGGGTCAAGGTCGTGGTTAGAGCTCTCCTCCCTTCCCAGGCTGTGACCCTTGACCCTGGCGTCAACCTGCAGCAGGACATTCACCATATCCATGTCCCATCTCACTCACTATGCAGAAGAGAATTCTTGTTGCTTAGAACCCAGTTGCCTGCACTTGGAAATCAGCAGGGGTCTCCATAGGAATTTGATCCTTCCGCCAGCGAGGGAGGCTCTGCGCCTGCTCTCAGTCCGCCTTCTAGCCGACCCTCATCACAGGGCTGTGGGCTACTGTCTGCACTGCCTAGCAGCTTGTGGCTACGGTTGCCTTCGCACTTCCTAATGCTGTGATAGTACAGTACAAAGCTGTTCACGGGGCTTTGACGGGCACTCGGCAGTCCCAGGGGCAGCCCGCACGCACTCCTGCCCGGGCATCCGTCAGCTAGCTGTCATCTGCAGCACTGCACCTGTTCCCCGAGGCTCTGGCCACAGCCTGATTTGCTCACTGACACCTCCGTGACAGCGGCGAACCATCCCACCCTGAGTCATGTGCTGCATTTTCCAAAGCACTTCTTCTGCTCTGAACAAATACCCCAAGCTGAGCGGGCAGCTGATTGCATCTGTAGCAGATTAGTTAAAATTAAATTCTAAGCCTTTGGCAAGGCTGCACCTAGCTCAGTGTCCCTGAGGGAGTTCTACAAGATAAAGCAACTCTCACAGCGCGCTTCACCTCGCTGGTTAGCTAGGTGCATATAATTATTTTCCCCCAAATTAAAGTTTTTTCAATAAGTTGATTTGTGTCCTGTTACTCACCCTCCAAAATCGCTTTAATCTGCTCGCTCCGGACAGCGTGGTAGCATTCATCCCTGAGGGTCGCAGGTGGAGGCAGGTGTGCCCTCAGAGCTGCCAGGATGCCCGGCCGCTGTGCCCAGAGCTGCCTGGGGAGTCTTGCTCACAGCAGGGACACTCCCTGGCTTTTAGCGCTGCTGCTCACCAAGACCACAGTTTGCTGGCAGCCCAGAGCAGCCAATAGCTGAGCGGATGGTCAGCCTCTGGGGAGAGGTGAGCCGAGCTGCTCTGAGTCCGCATCCGCAGAGGGAGCCTCTGACCTGCCCTGGAGCAAGGCCTCCGCGGAGACAGTGGGGTGTTCTGAACGCCCCTCTGCCTGCTGCTCCCAGATAGGGTTGGAGTCCTGCACTGAAAAGAACACTGTGCTCCGGGAAAGCCTCGCTCCCAGAGCTCAGCTCAGAATCACCAGCCCAGAGCCCAGGCCGTGGCGGCTGGCTGGCCCTGGCTGCCGAGTCAGCTGCGACCACTGACAAGCGTGTGGGCCGTGTTCTGGGAGCCACAGCAGTGCTCACAGCTCCTGGACAAGGATAAATGCTGGCTTGAGTCCGGCCGCTCGGGGAGTAGGGATCTGGCTGGGATCCACTCGCCCTGGTGCTAGGTGTTTTGGAGAAGTATCAGGCAGCTTTTAAGTCAATGCGCACTCTCAGTGCTTGTCAGGGAAAGGTGATGGCAGAGGGACTGTCCCACAACTCTCCACACCCCTGTGACAGCCCTGGCATTCAGTGTCCCTTTCCACCATGGGCTTAAGCCCTGTCTCTAGGCCATGTGCCATGCCAGGTTCTAGCAGGTGTCAGTTCTGAGCTGCTGCTTGGATCTAGAAGGCCCCTCCCCCATTCTCATGTGCTCGGGTCATCAGTGGATGGAGCCACAGAGCCACTGCTCCACCGGTTCCTCAGTTGATGAGGTGGCACACACTGCAGCTTCCGGACCTCACTGCCTCTACAAGGCCCCAGACCTTGGCTCTCTGGCAGCTGAGGTTGGGGGATGCCTAGGGCGGGACCCCTAGTAGGCCACCATGAGTGTGTGGCCAGAGAAAGTCAGGATGTCTCTTCTTTGGGACCCATGGACACTGCAGGTGTTACCTCCTATCCTGAGGTCACAATGTGTAAAGTCATTTCCTTGCTTTGCTGTCACACTGTGCCATCTGTAACTGGCCCCCAGGAGATTTTAAGTCACGGCAGTGTTTTACAGTTTCCTAAATTAGAAGATGGGCTGCTCTGTGGTCCTTAATCCAGGCAGAACCACGCTTTTCCAGCTCAGCCATGTGTGAGGGCAGAGAAGGAGGCAAGGAGCTAAGCGCTTGAGCAAACTTGTAAGCACTGTCATGGGGCGTGTCTACCACGAACATAAAGGAATAAAGAGCTCAGGCTCAGGAGCTCAGGCCCTCCGCAGCTGAGTGAGAAGGCAGGACACTCGAGGTGTCATCCTGGCCCCACTCCATTTAGCCCAGGACACTGGAGACAGTGATGTCTGAGGACCACAGACCCCAGCAGGCCTCTGGCCACCCCTGGCTGGGGTGTGGGACTCCAAAGCCTCTGGGGTGTGCTGTAGCCTCACTCCTACACAGAGCACACCCCTCTTCTCTAGAGGATCATATGTTAGTTCAAGTGGCTGGGAAGTCAAAGCAAACAAATGGCTATAATCCCATGAGCTCAAAGGGCTTGTGGAATCAGGAGCACACACAAGCAGCTTCCACAGGGTGTGCCCTGGTGCCTGGGAATCAATATGCGCCAGCTTCGCACTCTTGATTGCTCAGGTCGATATGGACAAAGACCACACAAAGGCTGCTAGGAAAACAGCCACCACTCAGAAGAGTCACGAGTTAAGCAGCACAGAGAGCTCCAGAACCTGGGGTTGCTCGTGGCACCAGCCAAGGGCTCCAACCAGGAAAGGATTCTGGTTGTTTCCTCTATAAGTCTTGTAAGGAAGACAGATGGTTCAAAGACCAAGAAAAATTGATGAATATTTAAATGATGATTGATCAAAATAATGCAACTTGAGTTGACATTATTTGGGAAATTTGACACGACAGGTTTTATAACTTGTGGGGAACACTGAACATCAAAAAATGCCCTTCATCTCTGCAACATGGCGAAGGAGACACAGGATCCCGATGCTCTCACTCAAGACTTGAAAAGAGACTTCAGAATAATTTCATCGCTACAGCTTTTTGTGGTCATTCGTGGTTTTGCTCACTTGCATCATTGAAGAAATGGGACATGCATGGCTCCTGGTACGGAAGGAGAGGAGACAGGTTTTGGACATTTAAAAACATTCACAGTGAAAGCAATTACTTGTGAACTAGCTACATACTGTCATTTGTATAACAGTACTTTTAATATGTCCTGCTCTTCCTCCATTCCCTGTACGAAAGCGGCCTGTTCATCCCTTTCAACCAAAATGCTCTTGTGAGGTTCTAAAGCTATTCAAGAAGTTGTTGGCAAACTAGGAATTGTAACATCACTTTGAGCTTAAGTCCTATTAAAATAAGACTAATGGTTTATTGATTCTTTTAAATGAAGGGTGGAGTGGCTGTCATGGGCAGAAGTGTGTCACAGTGACAGTGCAGTGGGGCGGTCCTGGGCCTGCTGCCCTGTGTCCTTTCCACAAGAGAGAGGGCAAAGGTCACATGGGGTGGAGCCACCACCCACTGCCCCCACCCAGAGGCCCACGGGGCAGCCAGGGCTTTGATTAGAGGTCCAGGGAAGGTGTCCGGGGGACAGCACTCACACGCAACAGTCACATGACAAAGCCTGAGACGGGTTGCCAGCAACCAGCTCTTGCATATCGACACTGAGGCTCCATGCTTCCACGGAGACCCCATCCCAGGCCCTCTCAGGCAGGTGCTCATGGCTCCCTGTCCACTCAGCCTCTGTTGGAGCACACTGCGCAGCCCTCTTGGAGGCTATCTTTGTCTTCCTAGGTTCTATGTGCAATCTGTAGAGAGGGACAAGAGATAACAAGTCTCTTCATCATTTCTTGGTACTGGGGACTCAACCCAGGGCCTGCACACTGAGCTCCATCCCAGCCCTTGTCTGTCTGCAGACAGGGCCTGGCTAAGCTGCCCAGGCTGGGCTCAGATCTGCCGGCCTCCTGCCTCTCTTGCCTTTGCCTCCACAGCGATACGGTGGTGAACGCTCACCACCAGGCCCACCTCCACATTTGAGAGTGGGATGTGAGTCCGCCTCTCTGCTCCACCTAGGGACAGGAGCCCTTGCCCTGCGGCCCCTGGGCAGCCCCTCTGGGCCTTCCCAAGACCCACAGGTGCTCCAATGCCCGCAGCTTCTGAGCACTCGCTGCAGCTGCAGAGGCGTCTCAGCTGCCCTGTCCTTTGGGTGTGGCCACCTGCTGCTTCCATCCAGCCAGGGAACAGGGCTCTCAGAGCTTCCGGGCCCCAACCCTGGCACCCTGGCTTCCCCTGGGGTCTTGTTCTGACTCCTGCAGTGCGCAGACCCCTGCTGCTGGGAGACACCGCCCGGCAGGCTGCTCCCCCTCATTTGGCGCCCCAAGTTCCACCCACCACCCGGCTCCCATGGGACTCCTTGTGCTCACTGCCGTGGGCTGGCACAGGATGAGGCAGGATCATCGGCAGGCAGGAAACCTTTCCCAAGTGGAAAGTGCTCCATTTCACGGCCTGCTGTCTACAGCGGCCGAGGCCCTGAACTCGGGGCGCCCCTGCGCTGCTGCCCCTTCTCCTGGGAAGGGCGAACGCTAGAGCAGCTCAGTGCTGCTCCCTTTCCTTCTACCTGGGACCCACGAAGCAGGGATGGGACTGGCAGGGGCGGGCAGGGAGAGCCCATTTGCTGTTCTTTTCTGCCTTGCTGTGGTTTGGGGCCTGGTGGTCAGGGACTGAAAATAGCAGCCCAGAGAACTGAGCGAGCAGCACATGGTGAGCGGGAGAGCACTGAGGGAGGCGCGGCGGCCCCTGCAGGTGAGGCGGCCCTGCCCGAGTCCACTGCACAGGCTGTTCTCAGAACAAGGTCCTGGGTGGGGACTTAGGAGACACGCAGTTGCCTGGGCTCTGACAGTGGCTATCTGAGCAGGGCCACTGCTCCTCCGCGGGCGTAGTCCTCTTGCCCATCAGGTGGCAAAGGTAGTATTTTCTACACGGGGCATCGGCATTTGGTGTCACATGCACAGCAAGCTTCTGTCAGTGCTGGGCATCACTGCACCCAAAGCAGGGTCCCTTTGCCCATGATGGTCTCTGTGCCCTGGTGAGATTGCTGGCATTGATGTATATTTTAAAGTTGGAAGAAACCAGGGTTCTTCTCCTATAAGCCCCACTGAGTTATGCATATGAGAGATGATTCTTCCAAAAGGTGCATGAAGAAACCAGTGCTTCTATTGGTTGTCACTAGCCAGGCTCCCACGGGTGCAGGCTTCCCCGGACAGAGGGCTTGGGCAGCTGTGCTACCACGGAGGGTGTGGCCAGGGTCCCACCCTGCAGCACCCACGCCCCGAGGTTCGATTCACTGCGCAAGGCCTGCCTTGAGAAAGCAGTTTGCCACTGAGTCCTGTTCCTGGGTCAGTCGGGAAGAGTGGCAGAGGCCAGAGGCCATAGCGAGGTCCACACAAGCTTTTACGGGAAGAGGCCTCCACTCTCACCAGGACATGTGCCGACTGGCGGGCATGTTTACTTTTTGTCACTATAACCAACTGCCACCTTCTCATCCTAGCAGAGCCCATGGGCCAGGGTCCAGTGTGCAGCACTGCACCTCTGGGCATTCTGTGAAGCCTGGGATGGGGTAGACACAGGGCCACACTTCTCTGTAGTCCATGTCCTTCTGTGACAGTTTCCAGAACCCTTGGGGGCCTTCTTCCTCTGGAGACGGTGGCCGTACAACATAGTCTCTTTTTGTTGTGGGTAGCCTTGACCTCTTTTCCTTCAGACGGCAATGCATCATGCTGGGCCCACCAGACAAATCAAGACTGTTTCCCCAGCTCCACCCCTCTGCCACCATTCTCTGGCCACACGCACTCACATGCACCAGGTAGCACCAAGGGACCAAGACAGAGGTCTGAAGCGCTGCCCAGGGTGGCCAAGCTGGGATGCTGTCACAGTTCAGCGGGCAGCTGAGTCAGTGTACTAGGATTCAGTCATAGATGTCTTACCTAGAAAACCATTCTATACTATGGAATACTAAAAATAAATAAAATTAAGTGGACGAGGCTTTGGCCTATTGAACATCAACTCATCTGAAGTCTCTCCAGAGGAGAATGAATGACCAAAATGAGTGGACCCCTCCATGGGTACAGCTGAGGGTGTCCTTGGGTGGCCTCGCTCCTCGGCCGTGCTTCTGCACTGTTCCTGGATGGGCGGACATGCTTAGGGCCCACGCCTGGTTTTACTGGAAAATGAACCCAAGTTCTGTGCATCACTGGGCGGCTCCCCACTGTTTCAGCCAGATGGGGTCAGATGTGACACTGTGGGTTGAGGTAGGAAGAGGAGAGAGGGGAGGGGAGAGAGGACAGGAGAGCAAGACGAAGGACCGGAGCCAGAGAACGTGGAGGAAGAGGTCAGGACGATGCGGGGATGGGCCTGCCAAGGGAATGCAGCAGGCGCAGGAGGCTGAGCGTAGAAACACTCCTGTTTCATGGGACACTTCACGTAGGAACGATTCAAAGAGCAAAATAAAAGCTAGATGAGCAGGGAGAGAGATTCTGCAGAGATGGCAAGAGGATCCAGAGGCGGGGCAGACTGGAGGGCCTGGGAAAGGAAGGGGAAAGATGATTAGGATGTGGTGTGTGTGTACCACTTTCCCCAAGATGGCTGAGATTACTATGTATCACAAACATATACAGAG